>CALSBZ010046918.1:78145-92331 GCA_943591055.1 Gobionotothen gibberifrons
CTATCAAGCAACGTTGCCAGTCTTCTCCACCTTCAACCTCCTCCTCCAGAGAGAGAAGTCCTCCATCTTCCTTCTACATGATGAGGTAAATTGGGAAGGTTGGGATACAGTATGCTAGTAATAATGTACTATGTTTGTTCCTTTTTTCATTAGCACTCAACTTCTAGGTTAAATTTAATTTAGAAAATCTTTTCTGAAATACAAATTTGTAGATACGGAGTTTCATCCGCAAGTTGCTCTCGAAGTTTCTGAAGCCCGCAGCACTGCAGCACCGGGAATTGCATGAAATCCTCTATGAGGACCCATCAAACCAACTGCCAGGTAATCCTCCAAGTTTCACATCAGCAGATGCACATACACTATCCACTCACTGATCTCACTCACATAATACTGTTTGTGTTTGTTAGAGGGCTGCTTGTGCAGACAAGTTATGAGTTTGATAATGTCATCTCATCTCATCACACACATAGTTCCACAATGAAAACAAGTCCACAGGACTTTTTTATGTTATCCTTTTAGCCCAAATGTGTGACTGTACCTTGTGCTGTTTGCATCACTGATGTGATGAAGATACTTAAAGGGGTGCTTTCAAGTTAGCTATTGTGGTTGTTGATGATTGCTAAAGTGACTCAACACCGGTCTTATTCCCAGTCTCATACTGACATGTTGGTGTTGGGAATGAGAACATATTGCATCAATCTTTCTCCAGAATCGCATACAGCACCTTAATGACCTCTGTGACGTTGTTGATTTATTGTGTCTCTCGTAGGAGAAAAGCTGGTGATCGGCTTCACTACTAAAGCTACACTCAACAGGCTCCTTGAGGCAGGAGACATTACACCGCAGCAAGTGCAGAGGTTCCAGCAGGCAGCAGAGGCGTTTCTGGTGAGGGCTGTGGAGTATGCCATGAAGAAACTCCCCATGAGAGAGCCCCTGATAAAACATGCCATGTTTCTGGATGTCCAGCAGAGGGTAGAGTGTGGAGTGGAAGACGCCTTGTACTTTGTCGACAGGTTAGTTGGGCTATCAAGTCAAGTACATTTATCTATAGTGCCAAATCATAACACAAGTTATCTCAATATGCTTAATAAGTAGAGCAGGTTAAAGACTCTTGGCTCTTGTCACATTTTCTTAAGATGTTCTTAATAGATTGTAAAGTTTAATGAGCACATCTGAAAAACAACCAGTTTCAGCTACATTACTTTACCAGATCAGTGCACATTGTGTTCTTTTTAGGTTTCCTGAACTTCTCCCATACAACGGACCTGACGAGCGTGACAAACTGAGTGAGGAGTTTCTGGACTACCAGTCCATGGACATTGCCATGCCCGAAGACCCAGCCACGTTCGACATTGAGAGCTTTTGGGGGAACATGGCATCAATGAAGAATAAGGTAAGAATTATTCTGCACCCTTTGAAATAACCATTGACATAATCAACTTAATTCTATACAAAAATACTTGAGAGTAATTAGGCTTCCTATGTACATTTTTCAAAGGTGACCGGTATGAGCAGATTTGGGAGGCTCTCTCGTATTGCCAAGTTGGTGTTGGTACTTCCACATTCAAATGCTGATGCTGAACGAGTGTTCTCTGTGGTCAACACGTTCTCACTCCCAACCCGTCACATGTTGACGGACGGTCAGGGCCCCTCCCGCAGTCCCCGCAGGCCCGGTTCCAGAACAAAATGACTCAGGGTGCATCTGAGATTAGAGAGGGTGCAGTGGTATAGTGCTATTTTTCTAAGTGGGGAGTGGACCTAACACCCTCTAGGGGGGTCCTCACCTCCTCTAGGGGTCCGGGGGCATGCTCCCCCGGGAAGATTTGTTTTTAAATATTGAAGTTAAAAGCATCAATCTGGTGCACTTTGAGAGCAAAATGAAGAGATCTATGGATACATCTCAACACCCATATGAAACAGAACTGTAAACAGATTTACTTTTTGTTTTCTCTTTAGTGGAAACCTCTGTACCAGTCTCACTTCTTGCACGCCTCTCCTTCCACAAAGCCACTGACTTCATGCTCTTTGCTTGATTCATGCCTTCCCAGTCCCTTATCACGTACAAGAGCATGGCGCCAGTTGTTGTAGCCAGTTGTGGTGAAGGCATCTGACTTACTTGAACCGAAATGTCGACATGCATAGCAGAAGATGGCATCTTTTTTGCATGAATATTCCAGCCAATCTCTGTTTTGAAACCATGAGCTGCAAAATGAGCGCCTTACCCCACTGTACAGGCAAGTTGGATACTTTTTTAAATATACCTGGGCAGGCTCTGTTTTGCTGAGGTCCTCTGGCACTTGCGGGCCGCTGATGGGTGGCGGTGTTTGGGGCAACGAAGACGGCTGCGGCTGCTCCGCCTCCGTGGACGAGGCGGGTAAAGCTGGCGAGTCGGGCGGGAGGACGTTAGTGTCCACGACAGTGGCCGCGGGTAACGTAATGTCCCCATGATCTGAACTGTTATTACCTGCAGTAGATGCAGTGTTACTGCTGGTGATAAGGGCTGGTTGTTTTAACCATTTTCTGAGTTCCATCATTGACTGCTGTGTAAGCACCTTGCAGATGACGAACGTGCAGTGGCACAGGTCACGCGCACGGCGCACCTGACATAATATTTTATTTTACTATATTTACTTGTTTGCCTGTCCTTGTTGGTCTACCCTCCCTCACACTGTAAAGCGTCTTTGAGTTGTTAAAAACGCTATATAAATAAAATGTATTATTATTATTATTATTATTATTATTATTATTATAATAACGTTACTTACCATTTAAATTGACCAAATAAATGCAGCAGACAATGTTATTCAACCACAATTACAATTTATTTTATTTCAACAATATTCTTCTTCTTATTATTATTACTATGATTATTATTATTGTTATTATATATGTAATTTCTTTTACTTTAATCTTTTTCACTTTTCATTTTTCAAATGAGGGTGCATAACGACTCAACTGAGGGTGCAATGCACCCTTATGCACCCCCATAGAACCGGGCCTGCCTCCCCATCACATTATTACGCACAGGGTACCCCTTGAGAGTCAGTTTTCAACGGGCGGGCGTCCCATTGACTTGCATAGAGCTCCCTGAACGTTGGTAATAGACGAGTTGGGATCGCGGCGAAATGCTCTCCGCAGATCCATTCTCACAGCGTTTATCAACCTTTTTCTAACTCAATATCAAGCCACATTTATTGTTTTGACTTCTTTATTTTAATTGAATAAAGTAGGACTTTTGTTGACGTCAGTTATGGGGAGAGTAGGGGCTCAGAATACTGAAATCTGTATTGTTTCATCGTTTTTTCCTTCTAATTTTGTATTCTTTTCTAAACCACACACTGTTATTTACTCAACAATAACACATAATTATCCTTGTGTTTATTTATTTGTTTGATTAATAAGCACAAGTTGGAGTCCGTCAGGACCGAGGGTCGGAGCAGCTCATAGTAGTTGCTTTAGAGAATTTTACACCCGGAAGTAAGTATTCTCTCCGCTTCGCTTGACAAACCCTGTGATAGCCCTCAAGCTCTGTGATTAGATGTTTGAGTGTGCGCCGAGGGTTACGCTGAGCGTCGAACAGCACTTGAAATGGGATGGAACCACGGCAGACTGTCCAAAACTGGATTTGAACGGGTCCACCCCGTCCCCAGAACTACACACGCTGGCTATTGTGTGTTTCGCAACATGTTCTATGGCACGTCTCTACTGGGAATTGTAGTTTTAAAAGACGTTTTCGTATTTCCCATAATAAGAAGTTACCAGTATTAAACTGTGTACATCCCTGGAGGTTTAGGGGATAGGAAACACTCACATTTAAAACATATAATTAATAAATGGGTGAAAATTGCTTGTGCCCATAATGGGCAGCATTAATATATACCCACATCACAGCTAAGGTCAGAAGAGCTTTATTTAACAGCTGGTCTTATGTTTGTGACCCCTCCTGTTGTTCATTGATAAGCCTGAAACATGCACTTGTCAAGGTTCAGAGGCAAACTTTGCAAATATGGCAGTAGCCATCGATCATCTTAAGATAAGATTTACTTTATTGATCCCAAGTTGGAAACATTTGCGTTACTTCAGCATGTGTAACAGTTGTAAATATGCAGTGGTGTTTATTTGTAAATCATTTAGTATAATCACACAAATTCTGTGTTTTATATTTAATAATTCTGTGTTCTTTATTTATTGAATGTTCAATACCTGACAAGGTCGGAGATGAAAAACTTGGGTCGCAGGTTCCTCAACAGTGCATTACAAGACATCTATCAATATGTGTGTATACCTCACCTGCACATTTATTATACTATCTACATACATCTTATAAGAGTATAATACTATAATATCAGTTAAAATAAGTGCTTAAACATACAGTAGTTAATATTGCAGGAAAGCAATATATTAGTACTTTGTCAGGCTTAATATTTATTCCCCCAAAGCTTTTTTCTTATTCAAAATAATGACCTTAACCTAAAGTATTATTTAATGTTTAAATAAAGCCTTATTAGTTTGTCTGTCTGTGTGTCCTAATAAAAATAATACATTTCAATAACTTGCTTTAACCACCAGGTGTCCCTTTCTATCAGCTGTGCGCCGTTATGGTGTAAATATATCAATATACCGATTGGATCAAATATAAAAGTCAGCCGAATTAGTATTGATACTGCAAGGAGACTTATATTGTGAAGAGAAATTGAAGATTTTGTTTAATTGCTGATATATTTATGATCCACGTCACATATTCAGTTTCGGCGGCAGTTGTTCCTATTTGTCTAGAAGTCTTCTCATCAGGGCTCTATAAATAGCGAACTACGGCAGATATGTAATATGTAATGCAGCCGAACCGTGTATTACAATGCCGTTATGTGATGACCTCCAAAGAGAAAAGCAAGCAAACTCGGAATAAAGTATTATTTAATTTTTAAAAACTGTTTTCGGATTTCACATCAACAGGAAGTCCGGTTAACTAAAATGTCCGTGCGGAACAATACCCCAACCCATAGATCCGTGGGTGAATAATGTCAATCACCACACATACCTTCACATTTACATTTGAATTTACATTAAATTATTTCGTGAGGCCTTCTAAAATGTTTTTAAATATAATTAGGGTTGTAGTTGAAGAGTTTGTAAATTATTGCGTTGCCTGGCAACCACAACCACACACATGGATTAACATCGATTTAATACATTAATGTAGCCTTTGTTTCTGCTAAAAGAGGTGTCAACCAGCTGGGGCAACAAGAAAATTGGCGAAATTGAGTGTGACTATTACAAAATAAATGATTATTATATTAATATTGACAATAACAACCGACCATCGGGGAGCGTTCTCATGGCGTCTATTATCAACGCTATGGGAGGTCTATGAAGGTCTATGGGACGCCCTGCCCATTGAAAACTGACTTCCAAGGGGTACCCTGTACGTAGTAAAGTGACGGGGAGGGACCCTGACCGTCCGTCAACATGTGACGGGTTGGGAGTGAGAACGTGTTGCTGTGAACAAAACCAAAACCCGAAACAGTTTGGCTCTTGATGTAACTCTACCATCCATAATGACTGTGAAGATGGCAAACCTTGAGCCACAGTGTTTCAAATGGGAGACACCTCCCCCTGCCACAAACACCTACAACATGGCTGCGTTTCACTTCTCTTATTTTTCATTTCCTCGCTCCTCGGTCTCGGTCTCACCGGAAGTTGATTTGTCTGCGCCATCTTGAGTAGCGTCCCAATGGTCTTATTTTTGCCGGAGGAGCGATAATGGAGGAGCTATAATCGAGGAACCACCAGACCATCCTTCGATGAAATCCTCAGACACTCGGCCCGCCCCCTTACTGTGTATCGCTCACTGATTGGACGATGCAGCGCATGCACAGATCTGATGCTTCTTGACATGAGAGCAGTTTCCCAGCGGAGTGAAGAAAATACATGAACCTCACGGGAGTCACTCCTCAGTCTATACTGTGTTTTGTTTCAATTAATGCATAATTTAGTTACAAATATGTGATATATCTGAACAACAAAGTGGACAAAAATCATTTTATTCACATTTTCATGATCGCTTTTTTCGTTTGACATTTTCATTTATTGTCATTTCCATTCAGTCAGTCATTAAGTGATATTAAAATGTTAATGTGCTACATGCACACAAACAAACAAAGTGTGCAATCCAATGAATGTTAATCTAACTGGGTTTTGATAGATAACATATCTCTTTTTCTTCTCTCAATTATTTTATTTCTATTGTGCACTCTAATCAATATTAATCCAACTAATGTTCCTTTATACATTTTAAGAATGGTGTTTATCTTTTTTGAGAATGAGTTCTTATTTGATTTTATTTATTTGGGTCTACAACAGATGATACAAATGTTTGTGTCAGTAGCCTACATGTGTACGAACAGAGGCGGGGGTGTGTGTGGAAATAACGGGGACAGATCTGGCTGCTGTCAGACGATCAGCTGTGCAGCGTCATCACAAACGGATGACGCTTCACGTGACGCTCCGGAGGAAAGGACGTCCCATTGCTCTTAAAACTAATTTCCCTGCTTCTCGTGGTTTCCTTGCGTCCCTCCATGCTTCCCTGGTGGGAGGGACTAGTCACAGGGAAACGACACAAGTGAGGGACGCAAGGAATCCATTTAACCGAAGTGAAACGGAGCCCAAGAGACATGTCATGTAAACCAAAACACACAAACAAAGACATGCACTTTATTTTTTTATAATATATATTATATATATACATACATTATTCTGGTTCTAATTTTGTTACACTTAAAAACAAATGCACTAAAGGAAAAGGCTGCTATTGGTTCTTAAAAGGCTGCTATTGTTTCTTAAAAGGCTGCTATGTTTTCTTTATATTGACATTTTATAAATAAATGTATTTTATTTGTTAAACTTTTTCTTGTTACAATTGCTTTCATTTCTACTTGTGCTGGTCAATTATTAACACTATATAAGCATGAGGAGGCCGACAGTGTAGGGAGAGCAGCTGGCATGCATCACAACAGTCTTAATGTTAATTTAAATTGAGATATTCCTCTAAATCAGGGGTGGGCAAACTTTTTGGCTCGGGGGCCAAAAAGTTTTAAAATGTAACAGACGGGCCGGACCAGTAGCAGATCGGTGAAAAAATATTTAGCTGTCCACTCCTCATTAAACACTCGGCACTCATTGTCGACTTTTCTTTTCTTTGGTCCACTCATTGTTACAGATGCAGGTTCAAAGGTGAATTGGGTTCAAAGGTGAATTATTGCGTCATCCTTTGCGTCATGACGTAACCGTTTGCGTGCCTTCTTATGACCCACACAGCGTTTTACGTCGCTGATTTTCTCCGCAATACCGCTCACAACAACATCAATAGAGGACTGCGTCGGGTAGTTTTTAATCATACGAAGCCAGATTAAATTAACTACTTCTCCAACCTTATACTTTTCTACAGAGTGCCGTGGTGCATTGTTTTTGAATGTGGTTCAGCGGCATTACCGCCCGCTGCAGTGCTGCTCGTCCACTGGAGTTTATTCTACCTCACGGTTAACTCACGGCAGCGGCCGCTGTAAAGTCTTCACTGTCCGACTGTCACACAAGCAGCTGATAAATATCCCCCATCGATAGTGAATGTGTTTCAGTCTGAATTGTTGCTGTTTGGCATCACAACGTTGTTATGAAAGTTTCTCTGGCATTCTACAGGTGATGTTAGCATAGCAACTAGCAACCGAAGCTAATCAGACTATCTCGACTACTTGTTGCTATCATATTGTGGCATAAACCGTTTTCTACACACAATAAACAGAATCACACTAAGCCGGTTAGTGTTGCCTGACTTTATATAAGTGTTTTTTATAAGTGTGTGGTCGCGTTCTAGTCCCTTTTCTCAGTGCTACTGCTTGTTGTATTCGCTGTACTGTACTAACCGTGAACTGACCCCCTCCAATGTAAGCGTGACGTATTTGGTTCTTAGATCTTGCCGGGTTGCCGACTCCAGCAAAGGTAATTTGTGTCTAGAGTGCGCCATCTAGTGGGGTCAACTGAAATGCCGGGTATTGCAGGAAAAAGGCAAAATGAATGCGGTCTTTACTATAATTTGGACAATTTTGTACCAATATTCGGCGGGCCGGATTAAAAAGCCCAACGGGCCGTATATGGCCCGCGGGCCTTAGTTTGTCCATGCCTGCTCTAAATCGACGTTAAAAAAGGCCAAAAAAAGTTCGCCACCGAACGCATCAACCCCGAAAGTCTCACTCCTATTTTTTACTGAAACTTGGCAGCCCTGGCCTAGTACTAAGCAGCACACAAGCATCTTGTTAAAGTTATCTTATCTTAGCTATCTCTTATATATTTAGCGGAGGAAAACAATTGTGACATCAGTTATGACATCACTTACTCTGGGATTTGTAGTCTTTCTAGTTGCGTATTTTTCATAGTCTTTGACCCCGTTTACACGAGAACAAAACGGGTTGGATCCGCATACTTTCTCTTGCGTATAGCCCTTTCATTTACACGAGGCCGTAACAAAACGATAGAAACGGACCCCACAAATCCAAGGTGGATAGATTTGCAAACGAAACGCTCTGGGGGGTCCAACGGCTCCGTGTAATCGCCTCTATACGATCATTTTATGATAATGATGAGGCAATAGCCCCGCCTCTCCCCACCTCTGCTGCTCACCCCCGCATCAAAGTGGACTGCACACTGAATTCAGATGATTTATCTTTCTCTCGATATGGACATAAACGCGAGTGAAGTCTAATCTGACAGGACGGAGACACGCAGCTCTGCTCACCTGCAGCTCACCTGCAGCTCCTCCCCTCTACCATTTTCTTAAATTCATGGTAGTTTCAGTAATCCCATGGTAATTGAGGACACAAGTTATCTAAATGACTAATGTCATCTTTATGGCTTTCAGAAAGGACAGGAGACCGACAGGTGACTATCAAAGGACTAGCAGCAGCAGCATGATGATGATGTTAAATGTGTTGTTTTAGGAACATCCAATGCAAATACATGGAATTCAATAAACACTGAATAGCATATCATGCAGTTTGTCTGTGCCTTTTCCTCCGTGTTGTCCTGGTTTGCTGTGCTGCCTCCTAGTCGCCACCATGGTTTGCTGTGCTGCCTGGGGATGCTCAAATCGCTCCGAGAAAGGAGTACGAACGTAGTGTCAGCAGAAAGTATTACAAATAATGATTACAAAAAAATGACCGAACGAACGAGATTGCGGATACAAGCGGCCGAGATGGGTTTTCTCCGCAGGGTGGCTGGCGTCTCCCTTAGGGATAAGGTGAGAAGTTCAGTCATCCGGGATGGACTCGGAGTTGAACCGCTCCTCCTTCGCGTCGAAAGGAGCCAGTTGAGGTGGTTCGGGCACCTAGTTAGGATGCCACCTGGGCGCCTCCCTAGGGAGGTGTTCCAGGCACGTCCAGCTGGGAAGAGACCAAGGGGTAGACCTTAGGGGGGATTATATCTCTTCGCTGGCCTGGGAGCGCCTTGGGATCCCCCAGTCAGAGCTGGTTGATGTGGCCAGGGAAAAGAAAGTTTGGGGCCCTCTGCTGGAACTGCTACCTCCGCGACCCGACCACGGATAAGCGGGAGAAGATGGATGGATGGATTACAAAAAAATGCAAAAAATAAATAAAATATATATAAAATATATTTTAAGATCATGTTTAATCATCTGATTCGTCTGTACATTGCTGTTTTAGTCTATGTTCTTCTAATTAGTGTCTACAGTGTGTGCCTATTGAGCTGTTTAGAGCCATGTGGGACAAAACCTGATCATGCCCCTACCGCTCACTTAAGTGAACGGTGACTGTAAAAACTACACTGCGCATGCTCAGAGTATTATCCTATTTAATGTATGTGGCAAAAAAATAATGACCATAGGGGCACTGAGCTGCCATCCCCACCATACGTCATCTCACATAATTCAGAGCTGATTGGCTGTAAGTACGTGTGCCGCGAAAAGTGTGGTGTGTGAAGAGGAGACGAGAGACGCTACCTAAAACACGGAAGTAAGCTGCGCATGGCTTCCCTCGACAAAAAAGCAATGAGATTTCTCCATAGGATTTTAGAAAATAGCTCGAAATAAGATCTGTGGGAAACTTACCTGTTGGATAAATGCACGTTTTGTTCAGCCGGATAATATCCACATTTCTACCCTACTTTTATAATTTTTTAATCATAAATCTATCGATTAGATTTATGATTCAACTTTTGAAACTACAAGATAAGGAGGACTTTTACAAAAAAGTAATAGAGATTTTTGTCCAGAAGGATAGGCAAATGGACTTCATCTTCAAGTCAAGTTAAGACCGCAATTTTATTGAACATGGGATACAATTCAATATGTAAATGACAAAATTACATTTTTTGGGTATCCTTTTGTTGAACTGTCTGTTTAAAATTAGTCGAAGCATCAGACAAAAAAAGCTTTTGAAAATAATATTAGATTTAGATTTAGGTCAAAATATAATATTTGTAAACCTGAAGAGTCAGTGCCTCACCAGCCATGAACCTCACTGCACGTCACTGCAGAAGCTTATATATAGGCATCTAAGTTTTTTGTGCCCCACCACTTTCGTACATATAAAAACGCCAATCTCCTTAAACCATTCCTGATCCACTTCTGCAGTGTGGCAGGACGCATTATCCTGCTGAAAGAGGCCACCGTCATTAGGGGATACCGTCTACTCTACATGAAGGGGTGTACTTGGTCTTCAACAATGTTTAGGTGGTACGAGTCAGATTAACATCCCCATGAAAGGCAGGACCCAAGGTTTCCCAGCAGAATATTGCCCAGAGCATCACACTGCCTCTGACAGCTTGCCTTCTTCCCATAGTGCATCCTGGTGCCATGTCTTCCCCAGGTAAGCCACGCACACGCACCCGGCCCTCCACATGATGTAAAAGAAAAAGTCATTCATCACACCAGGCCACCTTCTTCCATTGCTCCGTGGTCCAGTTCTGATGCTCATGTACCCATTGTAGGTGCTTTGGGTGGTGGACAGGGGTCAGCATGGGCCCCCTGACCGGTCTGCAGCTACACAGCCCCATATACAACAAACTGCACTGTGTGTTCTGACACCTTTCTATCAGAACCAGCATTCAGCAATTTGAGCAACAGTAGGTCATCTGTTGGATCCTTGGACCTCTTTTGGTAGGTACTGATCACTGCAGACGGGAACACCCCACAAGAGCTGCAGTTTTGGAGAAACTGACCCCGTCGTCTAACCATTACAATTTGGCCCACGTCGAAGTCCATCCCATCCTCACGCTTGCCAGCTTTGAGGACAATGTTTTCCTTTTATGCCTTTCTGTGAAGGATTTTCTTCACTTCCCCTATCAGTGGTCATATTCTTATGGATGATCGGTGTATTAACAGATTTTATCTAATTAAATCGATTGACTTTTCAATTTCATTTTTTAACTACCACTGCACGTTGATTCACACCATTTGAAATATTATATCCAGGATTGGAAATTCAAATTAGAAACCAGCCACTGACAGATAAATATTCAAATTCACCAGCCACTCAATAGTAGATTATTTTTGTGCCATGTCTTATTTGGTGCTTGTTTACACTCATGTAAATAATAGTTTGTCTTTATTTCGTGGTAACGTTGTAAGGTTACTTATCTTTAAGTTACTGAGACAACACTGTCTGGTTACATTTAACTTACTTCTAACAAACACACATTAGAAAGGTCTGTAGAAAGTCATTTAAAAGTAAAGTCACTCTAGTTAGAAAACTCCTCATTTAGGTAAACTGTCATTGCCTGTGGCTCTGCAGTCCCTCGTGTGTGTGATTGCAGGAGCCAGCCTGCAGGAGTGCATAGTCCACTCTCCTCTGCTCTAAAGCTCGGGTCCTGCCTCCTCAACTTTGCCAGGTGGTAGACTCTGTAACCGCGGTCAGTCGTTTATCTACCCATCAATCTTGCCGGTAGTTCTTTAACTAACCTGCTCTCTCCTGCCTGCTGTTCCAGCTGCCTCCAGACATCTGCCATGTTGCCTCCTGTCCATGCGCCTGTAAAACCAAACACCCAGAATGCACTTTGCTCTGCATCAGCATCGCTATGTATCGTGCGTTTAATCATTTTCACCCTGTTTAACATGATTTTAATAATAGATACATATAGAAGGAAACATTAGAGAAATAAAACACATAACTCATCGAAGAAAGATTTTATATTGAAATGATAGGATTATGTGCAGTTACACATTAACATTGGTTCATCAACAATGCTGGTCGTCTGGTGAAGGATAGTTCCTGATCCGTGTTGAATCAGGCGGTGCAGCAGACCCCCCCCTGTGCTAAGGACACACTTCAGTGCTTTTTAAGGTGTTTCACAGCAAGGGAGGTCCAGGCGACTGGTGCTCTCAGTCCATCCAGCAGGTGGTGTTAGCCTCCATACTTCTCCTTCAGCTGATCCACCAGGCTCACATACTCGCTCATGGCATCTTCTTTACTCTTACCTGATAGTTAATGAAACATAAAAAAACATTGAGAAACACATTTAGATACATTCGAGAAGAAATGGGCACAGTTTCTACTCTAGACAGTGTCAGGGTTTGATAGCGAATTAAGGCATCTGGCTGTGAGGGATTGCAGATTAAGTGGGACTAAATAACTTTATTATTTATATTCTGAATACACAAATTGCTTTAAAAAGTATTTCTGCTTTACCATTCAACAGAGTGAATGGATGTTGAGAGTGAAGACGATGTGAGGATATATTATAGATATACATTATTATATGCTAGCCTTTGTTGTGAGAGGTAGAGAGAGCGAGAGGAGCATAACGCTAAAGCAAAACTTCTAAAAACACAACATGTACTCGATGTTCACGATAGTCATTTAGAGCAAGCCACAATACATGGAGTATACTGGATATATTGGCAGCCATAAATAAAAGGATACACTGTTACTGCAGGGAGAATAGTTTAAGCAGGATATACTGTATATAACAACTGTTACAAGTTATTTTAATAACACCTTTTTCATATGTAAAACGTCAAGATTGTAAAAATGGTGTGATTACAAATAGGGGTGTAACGGTTCACAAACATTTCTGTTCGGTACGTACCTCGGTTTTTAGGTCACGGTTCGGTTCGGTACGTTTTCAGTACAGCAGAAACAATTATCACAAAACATAAAATATATATATTTTTTATTTTATTATTATTAAACTGTGAATAATGTATTCACTCAAATTAATACAAAATATAATAAAATAAACATTAAGGTGCAGCATTTCGATGAACTGAAATAATCTGTATTTGAACTTTACTGTCCACGGCCGGGCCGCCGGTGCTGGGGTCCGTGCCCGCGGCGGAGCCGCCGCCGGTTGCCTTGTCCGCGGCCGGGCCGCCGGTGCTGGGGTCCGCGCCCGCGGCGGAGCCGCTGCCGGTTGCTTTGTCCGCGGCCGGGCCCGCGCCCGCGGCGGAAACGCCGGTGGTGGAGCCGCAGGACGGTCAGTCCGTGGCGGTTTCACGCACACGGGCAGCCGGTACACACAGTATCACACATACGGTCACGCAGGAAGCGGATAGTGAGCACACTGCAGCCAGAGTGTCTGAGTCTGTTCTGGAGGATGTGGTAATGGATGAGGATTTGTTAAGGTTACCTGTTAAAAGGAAAAACGAACAAGTGAGCAAAGGCAGTGTGGCACAAAAAGGGAAGGTGTCAAGGAAGGAGTCGCTGTGTTCCTCCTCTCAGCCGGAGGGAGTCTCAGAGGACTCAGAGGACAGTGACAGTGAGTCCTTCTTTGAAATCGTTGAGGTAGCAAAGGGAGAGGAGTACTCTTTCCAGCCATAAGCGCAGCAATAGTGGAGGGGTTGCCATTCTCTTTGCGAGGGGCTTTACACCCTTCTCCTGTACGGTCGATGAGGTCATCCCAGGCCACTTGCTCAAAATAAATGCTGAATTTGAAAAAGGAAAAATATGTTTTATAAATATTTACGCTCCCAGTGTGGGCGCAGAGAGGCTTTTGTTTTTTGAGAAACTGAAACATACTCTTAGCACCTGTGGTAGTGAGGAGTATCTGGTCCTGGGGGGGGACTTCAACAGAGAACCCTGTGCTGGATAGGAACCACCAGCCGCATGCTGTCTCGAAGTGTGCTTTAATGAGACTGACAGTGGTGGAGCTGCAGCGATTGGCAGACTCCACAGGAGAACGAGAAC
>CALSBZ010046918.1:92731-103360 GCA_943591055.1 Gobionotothen gibberifrons
TATTCACTCAAATAAATACAAAATATAATAAAATAAACATTAAGGTGCAGCATTTCGATGAACTGAAATAATCTGTATTTGAACTTTACTGTCCACGGCCGGGCCGCCGGTGCTGGGGTCCGTGCCCGCGGCGGAGCCGCCGCCGGTTGCCTTGTCCGCGGCCGGGCCGCCGGTGCTGGGGTCCGCGCCCGCGGCGGAGCCGCTGCCGGTTGCTTTGTCCGCGGCCGGGCCCGCGCCCGCGGCGGAAACGCCGGTGGTGGAGCCGCAGGACGGTCAGTCCGTGGCGGTTTCACGCACACGGGCAGCCGGTACACACAGTATCACACATACGGTCACGCAGGAAGCGGATAGTGAGCACACTGCAGCCAGAGTGTCTGAGTCTGTTCTGGAGGATGTGGTAATGGATGAGGATTTGTTAAGGTTACCTGTTAAAAGGAAAAACGAACAAGTGAGCAAAGGCAGTGTGGCACAAAAAGGGAAGGTGTCAAGGAAGGAGTCGCTGTGTTCCTCCTCTCAGCCGGAGGGAGTCTCAGAGGACTCAGAGGACAGTGACAGTGAGTCCTTCTTTGAAATCGTTGAGGTAGCAAAGGGAGAGGAGTACTCTTTCCAGCCATAAGCGCAGCAATAGTGGAGGGGTTGCCATTCTCTTTGCGAGGGGCTTTACACCCTTCTCCTGTACGGTCGATGAGGTCATCCCAGGCCACTTGCTCAAAATAAATGCTGAATTTGAAAAAGGAAAAATATGTTTTATAAATATTTACGCTCCCAGTGTGGGCGCAGAGAGGCTTTTGTTTTTTGAGAAACTGAAACATACTCTTAGCACCTGTGGTAGTGAGGAGTATCTGGTCCTGGGGGGGGGACTTCAACAGAGAACCCTGTGCTGGATAGGAACCACCAGCCGCATGCTGTCTCGAAGTGTGCTTTAATGAGACTGACAGTGGTGGAGCTGCAGCGATTGGCAGACTCCACAGGAGAACGAGAACATGTTGAAGTTTTCAAAAGTAAAAGCTCAGCTCTGTCTGACCTGCTGGGGTTTTCTGCTCAGGGTGCTCTGGTCAGATCCCGGTTTCAGAACATCGTGAAAATGGATGCTCCCTCTCACTTTTTCTTTGGTCTCGAGCGTAAAAATGGTCAGAGGAGGCTGATGCACTCCCTGCGATCCAATGCTGGGCAGCTGCTTCAGGAGTCCGCCGACATTCGTCAGTGTGCTGTGGAGTTCTACAAAGAGCTCTACAAAACAGAGTTCCAGGCCGAGCCAGAGGTGGCACAGTCGTTCTATGAGGGCCTTCCTAACGTCCCTGAGGAGGACCATGCTGAGCTGGAGGCGGAGCTCTCTGCCCAGGAGCTGGAGGCGGAGCTGGAGGCGGAGCTGGAGGCGGAGCTCTCTGCCCAGGAGCTGCAGGAGGCCCTGCAGAGCATGCAGAGTGGGAAGGCTCCTGGCATAGACGGCCTGCCTGCAGACTTCTATAAGGCTCTCTGGCCGGTTATAGGTGACGACCTGCCGAGTGTGCTCAGACAGCCTTAGTAACGGGAGGTTGCCTCTGAGTTGCAGGAGAGCTGTGCTCACTCTCTTCCCTAAGAAAGGAGACCTGCAGGAGATTAAGAACTGGTGTCCTGTGTCTCTACTCTGTACCGACTACAAGCTGCTTTCCAAAGTGTTAGCGACGAGGCTGAGGAAAGTGATGGAGCATGTCGTAAAATAACGGCTCCGCCCACTTTTGGGGGAAAACAACGCTGTCAGTTGAACGGCGGTCAATACAAATTCTGAAGTTTTTGCCAATCCGATCAGAAATGTACCAAAGATTTTTGGATCTTCAAAGAGCCCGATTCCAATGGCCAGACAGGCAAACAATTGCATGATTAAGCCATTAGAAATCGACGATCGGGCTCGATATATGGTTAAATATAGCAGTAGGCTATCGATTTTCAGAGATGAGAGTAACATCTACGTGACTTTACGGCCCCGCCCACTTTTGGGGGAAACAACGCTGTCATTTGAATGGCGATCGAGCCTGAAGCCACAGAGCTATTCTTTTACTGTCCTTTCTTCTTAGAGGAAGTACAGACACACTGAACTCTTGATTATTTGTAATGTTTGAGGTGCAATAAACGACACTTTTTGGCATGATAAAACTATTATTTTCTGCCTCGCTCATGAGAGTAACAGCTGGAGAAATTACAGCCTCGCCTACTGATTTTAATTTAACCATATATCAAGACAGATTGTCGATTTCCAATGATCAAATGTAATTGTTTGCCTGACTGGCCATCGTAATCGAGCTCTTTGAAGATCCAAAAATCCACGGTTTTCAATTTTTTTTTATCGGATTGGCAACAACTTCAGAATTTGTATTGACCGCCATTCAATCATACTATCAAAATACTACAACGAATGAAAATAAGCTTGAGATAATTGAAACTGTGGTTTGAATAAGTTCTAATAGGCTATTGTTGTTTTTAGATTTAGAAACGAAAAAATTGTTTTAAATAATTTTTGGCATTGCTATGACAACCATACTACCCGCGAACAGTGGTGGGCCGTCAGGGCCAGCAAGGCCTTCTCTGCTGGCCTAAACATCATCAGAATATAAATTTAATTTTGATATATTTTTTCCACAAATATGTATTAAATTATTCCCCATAGTCTATTCTCTTCATTTCAAACATGTGTATCATCTGTTGTAGACCCAAATTCATTAAATTAAATAAGAACTCATTCTCAAAAAAGATAAACGCCATTCTTAAAATGTATAAACGAAAAAAGCGATGTTTCCAATAAATGAATAAAATGATTTTTGACCACTTTGTGGTTCAGATATATCACATATTTGTAACTAAATGATACATTAATTTAAACAAAACACGGTATAAACTGAGGAGTGAGTCCCGTGAGGTTCATATATTTTCTTCACTCCGCTGGAAAACTGCTCTCATGTCAAGAAGCATCAGATCAGTGCATGCACTGCATCGTCGAATCAGTGAGCGATACACAGTAAGGGGGCGGGGCGAGTATCTGAGGATTTCATCGGAGGATGGTCTGGTGGTTCCTCCATTATCGCTCCTCCATTATCGCTCCTCGCTCCTCGCTCCTCCAGCAGAAATAAGAGCCATGGGACGGTACTCAAGATGGCGCAGACAAATCAACTTCCGGTGAGACCGAGGAGCGAGGAGCGAGGAAATGAAAATAGTCGACCTGAGACGGGGCCCTGGTGGTACTTGGAGAGCCAACTATTTTCTCAGGTGGTACTTGGTGTAAAAAGGTTGAGAACCACTGCCCTAGACCAAAAGGGAACGTAATAGTGTGTTATCTGCAACGAGGTGCTAGCTAATAACAGTATGAGACCATGGGCCTTTCTCATTTCATCAAATCCCCCTCCTCGACTCCTCGACTCCTCGGTCCTCCGATAGTGACCCGGAAATTAATTTGAGCGCGCCATGTTGAAGGACATCTAATTTCTCTAAATGCACTTCGAGCACAGAGGATCGAGCGCCGAGGAGGCTCTCTGGAGGAGCTATAACCGAGGATACACTGATGGGTCCTCCACAGTCCTCCACGGCTCCTTCGTGGATGCATTTCCGGGAACAGAGATGTTTCAGAGAGTCGTGACGCACGGCCGGACTTATCTCAGCCAATCACAGCTCTGCATGCATCCCCTGGATATTATTTGATTAACTGCTTTCATCGCGTCGCGATGTTTACAGTGAGAACAGCTGTGAGGTCCGTGCAGAAAGCAGAGCAGTGTGTATAATATATATCACTCAGTGTAACAGCCCTACTCTCTTTATTTGCTGTAGTTTTTAGTAGATATCTACAAGCAAAGAGTCGATATTTTTCTAAAACCATTTAGTGCTTCACATAATAAAATACACAACGGCTGTCGCCTGATTATGCTTTAGGAGCTGTAGGTGTGTGTGGTACAGTGTGTGCGTAGATGCAGCGGACAGACAGGTCTCTGCTTACTTTTAATACTTGTAAATACAACTTTTGGCCGTAATTTATTTTCCTCATTGTAGCGACCAGAGAGGGGGGGGGGGGGGGATATATCCAGTCTCTGATAGTGTTACGTTATTATGAGAGTGCTCTGTTTGATTCTGAAATTGTATATATTTATATAAATATATACAATATATGTGTGTGTGTGTGTGTGTGTGTCCGCATCTGTAGCCTGTTATATATATATATATATAAAAGCGTGCATTCTGGAATGTCAGGAATGTTTGAGACGGAGAAGAATGAGGAAGTGGAAACGGAGGAGCTGAGAGCAGCGGAACAAATCATTATACCGCACTGTGAATTAATTAAAAGTAAATCTATAAGTGGTCATGAACACATCTGTCCATCAGACAGAGGGCTGCTGTGCCTCCTGTCATCATTAATGGACGTCTCTTTAAAATGACCGCTCAGAGGAGAGGAGTTCTCATTTCTCTAACCGCCTGCTGCTTCCCCTCCTCTCTCCTCGGCTCGCATCTCCTGTGGGCGGGACTAAGTATCGAGGATAGGAGTCGAGGAGGGGAGTCGAGGAGGGGGATTAGCTGAAAGGAGAAAGGCCCCATGTAAACTCCGGCGTCATATTGAGACGAAACATCCCCATGTTTGGTGACCAAGCCACAGGAGTTTTTTGACCGGAAGCTCAAGGAATTGCAGTCACAGAAAAATGTCATTGACACATTTAGCACTGTGAATACAAAGGCAACCGAAGCATCATACCGAGTGGCGTTACGGATAGCTAAGGCAGGTAGACCTCACAACATAGGTGAAACATTACTCCTCCCTGCTGCTAAAGACATCTCCGTCTCAACTATTTCTCTCCGAGTGCAACGTATGAGGAAGCTGCCATCCTTAACCTCAACATGTTTAAAACATAAAGATAAAGAGGTTTGAAAAAGCTATTGTTTAATGTTTTAAGGAGAAAGGTAGCGAAAACAGAGCATTTTATGACATTTTCTCTTACTGGACCTCTTTGAAATGCAATTGAATACACCTGCATTATAGCAACAACAACAATAATAATAATAATAATAATACCAATAATAATTGGGAGGGGGGGCGCGGCTGTGATTATGTTCTCTGAGGGGAGGCTCACCTTCCCACACTTTGGGAACCCCTGATCTAAACACTCAGAGTCCTTTACCTCACTGAGCCTCTCAGTCAGACAGGAGAGAGCTCTCCCTCCACATTATTGTAGAAACAGCTTATTTTATCCGTCAGTGCAGCAGAAGCTAACAACAATCCCCGCCCTGTCTCTCTCTCTGTCAGCTGCGGGCGCCCGATAAGCCAACATCCCCCACTTTCATCGCCCATCGTACAGGGCATATGGAAAATGTAACCGGGATGAAAAGGGTGTTATCTTTACTTAATTATGAATGTTGTTACATCAAGGCTGAAAATTCGTTCTTTTTGTATTTGTATTATACTTCCATTTAATCTTGTGGACGTGCAGATTCCCTGTCCTCCATCAGGGGGTGCTGCAGCACCCTCAGCTCTGAGTGGGGAACATCCATGCTTAAAGTGTGGTTGCTGAACTGCACAAACTGGCAAAGTTTATGACTCCAATACCGTGATTGTTGCCAATACGATAAAAACAGCTCCCTAAATAGAACCTTGTCACTGGCATCAGTGTCGATCTACTGCCAATCATGGGAGTATTGTGTATAAAAAGTGTTTAGCAATATTTATTGGGATACCTACATTTCCTGAAGGAAACATGACTACAGAAAGCCTGTCACTCATGATTCCAAGCCCCTCTCAGCTAAGCCCCGCCCCCCACGCAACATCAGGGCCGAAAACCCTGAAGGCAAAAAAAAGACCTGAAAGCGGAAAAAAAAGATCCGGAAAAAATAAATCTGAAAGCATAAAATCTGAAATAAAAGTTAAATGTGAAGAAAAAAAATGTAATCCAAAAAGTTGCTAAACTGAATAAAATAATATTCAACCTGAAAAAACGTTTCAAATACTTATTTTTAGTTTGAATTCATCATTGTATTTTTCAAAGTTCAAAAGTATCAAAACTTGTACTTTCAAATACATGTTATTGTTTCGAATGGTCTAAACTTTTGTCCCAGATTTAGACTGATAACAGCAGTAACATAACATTTAAGTGGCACGGAATTATCTCCTTACTGGCGTTACTTTAAGGTCTTCAACTATCTGCATAACGGGTTAAGAGTTGCACAGCAGAGATATACAGGCTTGTCGCAGCGTACATCGTGGAGGACATGTTACCCGGTTCCACGGTGGAATCGCCATCTTTCCGAAATGTATGAGCAAGATGCAGGCAACGGGGGCGGCCGCCATCAGACAGGAGATCTTTTCAAGCTACCTGGAACAGTGTTCTGATGGAAACTGAGCTAAAGGAAACATGGTGTTCAAACAAAGAGCAGAAACAGAGGTCTGTGTGCAGAGTTGTATTTATCAGATTAAGGATTGGTCTGAGCTGATCTGGGATCAATGAAGTTTAACTTTATATTGTCATTTGTGCTGAGTAATCCAAAAGTAATGTAACTAGTACTGAAACTAATTACTTTTAGCAGTGATTAATTTAGTAAAGTGAGGCATTACTTTAAAAAAAGTAACCAGTAATATGTAATGCATTACTTTGTATATTAAGACATGATTGACAAAGGCCAATTTTACAGAGGGATACACACTTGTAAGAATGGCAGCATGTGGCCTGAACACGTACCTTTCTGCTTCTCCCAGGCATCCCATTTAGCTTTACCAGTAAAATCAAACATCCCTGGACGACCTTCAAAGGGAAGACAGACCAAAAAGATGTAATTAAAGAGGTTAAAGTCCACATCGAATTGTACTAGAGTTGTAATGCATATACGGTCAAACTGGAAACTGGAGCCAAGATGCTGGCTAACAAGGTAGCCTTTAAACCAGTGTTCCCAAAGCTGGTGCTAATACTTACCAACCACAGTGCAGCAGCCTGTAGTTTATGTTTTTCATCACTGGATTACCAGAATATGTTATGCAGCTATACCATAAAATATATAGTAATGGAAATATGAAACAATATCAGGATAGAAGACCTCCTCACCTGTGTTCACATCCCCGACTGAGGCCTGCTTGAACAGGGAGTAGACCTGCAGCATCTCTTCATCTGCTGGCTTCGCCTTCAGCTGCTTCACCGCCTCTGCTGCTGCATCAAACTGAGCCTACAGGGAGAGGACGCTTGTGAGTTAACTGCTTCAGGGTGACATGATGTTGACAGGGGCAAACAGCTGCTAATATCTGTGCAAAACCATAGCTGGGCAGCTATATAATAAGTTTAAATCATATCCTGTATATACTTGTTTGCATAGCCTTTATATATACTGAAGCTTGAAGAGCTTAACAATAAAATATATAAAGGCTATAATGAGTATTGTATGTATTTGTAGCATTATTGTCAAATTATGCCACAATGGGATTTAGATTCAAGATTCAAAGGCTTAATTGTCATAGCACAGTAGCTACAGTGTAGAAATGGCAATGAAAAGTCCCAAGCTCCTCCAACAATGCAACGTAGTTATATAGGACATAAAACAATAAAACAAATTAAAACGTTTAAATAAAATACAAACAGTGTAAGAAAAAACAGTAGAATAGATTAGAATTATATGTAAATATATAAAGATGGCCTTTCGCCTCGAGGCTTTCCCTGCTCTGCTCGCAACACCCAAAAGGTGAGGGGGAGTCAAACTGGGGGGGGAGAGGCCTTCAATAGGCGCATTCACACCGCAGTACTTTTCCCACAAAGGTTAATCAGAACTTAGTTCATGAGAACTCTTTAGTTATCACATAATAATGTTGATATGTATTCGCTCATAGCCTACTGTGCCTTTCACGCAGACAATAAAAGTGAATTCTGAAATGACAAATAGGTTTATGTTTCAAGTTTATTTGCATTCAAAACGTGTTTTTAAACCTTTCTGTTCAAAGTTGATATTTTGTTTCTTAAAAGATTAAATCTTTAAAAACATGCTGTTTGCCATTTTTAAAGTTTGATGGAAGAAATTAAAATATAGGTCACTGACGTGGAGCTTTAGGCCTGCAATGTAACAACAAATGTTTTAGTTTCAGTTTTGAAGAGTGGTATGGATGTTAAATTCACAAATTAGTATGAATAATCTTAAACAACAGAATATTGAGCCATGATGCCTGTTTTTAAAGTACAGAAACATTCTGAATGCATTTTAAATTCTAAATATCCCTACACATGCAGCAATGACATTTCTGCTTCTATCTTTGCAAAACGAGTAAACAGTCACATTTTATCTGGATGAGTGCAGAATACCGTTTTGATAAGGGATACATGTGTGTAGTCTTTAATATTAAACATGATCGCTGGTAGAGCCACAGAAGTCGTATCACAGTTTAATCTGAGCGGATCAGTTTACCACAGCTCTC
Source organism: Gobionotothen gibberifrons (assembly GCA_943591055.1). Taxonomy (NCBI): domain Eukaryota; kingdom Metazoa; phylum Chordata; class Actinopteri; order Perciformes; family Nototheniidae; genus Gobionotothen; species Gobionotothen gibberifrons. The sequence continues at coordinate 101,127 of CALSBZ010046918.1, forward strand.
TACGCTATGCGTTGGAGGAGATGGGTGTAAACAACTCAGACAGACTGTATGTTTCACTAACAGACTGTATGAAGGTATAAACGGGTCTCAAATCAACTCGACATCATATTAATAACGATATATGATACAAATATAAGACTGACAACAAGAACAAGCCACAGAAGTCGTATCACAAGTTATCCTGGGCGGAGCTATCCACAGCTGAATACTTCTCCACGCTGCTTTCAAACTCTGAGTAAACAACGTGTGCTTGACTTGTAGGCTGTCTGAAGGTATACACAGGTCACAGATGGACTTGGTATCACATTAAGAATGATATGCAGCAATAAGTCTGGCAAAAATAAATGGTTTAAATGATTTATTCAAGCTTGCAATGTTTTGAACACACATCCCCAGTCACCTCATGTGTCTTTTTGTAGTCCTCGCTGTACTACATTCTACATGATGTTCTACATGAACAATACGGGCAGTTTATACATTAAATAAATCAACAGTAGCTGGCGATATATGCTCCAAGTGGAAGCGGTCCACGGGCACATCGTATCTGTCCCCGGCTGTTTGAAGAGCAAGCATGGGAAACAACAGCTAGCCACAGCTAGCCATGCCTTTCTGGTGTACCAGCTACGTGAGAAGCCTCGTTGATACGCGTTGTCTTTTTCACGAGCTTGCTGCGATATATAGCCTACAAATCGGGTTGGTCCGGTCCAAGGTCTTTAAGCAACAGTTTATCTCCCAAACTTCTCCTTTCAAAAGGATTGGAGATTAGCTCTTGAACGGAATTGGGTGGGGAGTGGGGACCGAGGTCCGGAGACTCCACCTGCACACGAACGAAGCTATCCTCTGCGTCTAGTGCGTCACCTGGATACGAGTCACTGTCCAAACTACTCACTGATTGGACCGGCGCTGACATTGGCGCCCGGTGATAATCAGATTTGACGACGCTGATTGGCTGAAATTATGTTTCGCAACAGTCAGCTGCTAGTGGCTGCTGCTGCACTGGATGAAGGCTGATTTCTTACCGCCCAGGCGAGAGTGGGTAATGATGGTAAGACATGGGCAAGGCCAGGCAGGAAACATGTGACTTATCAGTAACTTTAGACATCGTAACACAATTTTAAACAAGATGTTATTGTAGATTATGCATTTTACTGATACAAATTATATAATATTTACCTTTTTTTATTAAAAATAAAAATAAAAATAAAATATATTTTTTTAAATATATATTTTTTATTTTTTATTTATTTTATGTGGGAAGAGGTGGGGCGGCGCCCCTATCGCCCCTATGGACCGGCCGCCACTGCCGCCACTGCCCTCGACCCTACCCCTCCGTGACGGAGTGGACTCCGTCTGTAGGCACCAAGCGGCAAACTCTGGGGAAGAGCCGGGACGCCAATACGGAAGTGCCACACACTGCAGTTCATATATTGGCCGATAGAGACTGACTGCAGAAAGGAGCAATTTCCATAGACCCCCATGTTAAAATGCCCAACTTTACAGCAGAAAAAAACATGTTTCTACCCATGGATGCAATACATTTTATTATGAATATAGTTAGATTCCACCTTCATGATTATGAATCTGTGAGTGAATTGTTTTCTAACACGATCCTTTTATTAATATTAGGTCTTAAAGTTTTTGCATAAATTAGGGCGTGGTCACATAGAGTGACGGCTCTGTCAAGTGACTGCTGCTGTTAGCGTCCTGTCTCTCTGCTAGCTGCTCCGTGAAGCTACAGGGACTCTGCCTGCTCGGCTCATCCAGGGAGCACAACTTGACCCCGGCCGTGTTTGTTCGTTCTTCATGCTTATATATCGGACTATTATGACTCGCTCTGCGGTTGAAACAGACAGTGCATGAATGCGGTTCTGCGGTAAGTAAAATTCGAGTACTTATGTATGTGTTAATGATTTTAATCAGCTACGTAATTGATGTTAAGGCTTGGGTTAGCGTGTCGAGTGGTAGCTACGTCGGTGCTAACGATGCTAATCGTAGCCTCCAAGTTAAAATCATAGACTGTATATATGAAGGTTAAAACGAAATAGACAAGTGTTAAGCGTTAAGTGGGATAATACTGTAGAACAAACGGCTTCTGTTTGAGCTTGATAAAATAAGGTCATCCTTGTAACTTAGAGAGATATGTTATTATGTAGGCCTAGGTAGGAACTGTATGCATCGCTAAGGTTCATTTAAATTGGCTATGCTCAAGTATGTAGACAAGCTAATGTCGAAGT
>CALSBZ010046918.1:118360-138139 GCA_943591055.1 Gobionotothen gibberifrons
AGATACTTCAAAAAGGTTACACTTCTCAAATACAAGCTCACTTGAAGTGCTTCTGGTCCCATTAACCTGATCTGAGTGGCTTTATTGAGAGCGGCCTTTAGCCAATTATTTAAAAAAAACAATGTTACCAAATATTGTTGAGGTTTTGCAATGTAATAAACAACAACGTTTCAATCCTTGGCACACCCAAAAATTATGTATTGAAGTCAATGGGGAGAGAAAACGTATCTTTCGATCCCGTTTGAATTGTGCCATGAATTACACATATGATGGTTGCAGTGGTGGGCCGTCAGGGCCAGCAAGGCCTTCTCTGCTGGCCTAAACATCATCAGAATATACATTTAATTTTGATATATTTTTTCCACAAATATGTATTAAATTATTCCCCATAGTCTATTCCAGCCTCAGAACGAGATTTGGAGGGCTGGCCTTTATGTTAGAGCTTTTATCCAATCATATTTCAGCCATAATGTGTTGCCAGGGTCCAAGAAATCTGCCCTTAGGCCTTCAGAATCAACAGTGCGGGCGCCTGTAGCTTAAAGTGAACGGTGTGGTGCCGCTACAAGGGAGTCGGAGGCGGAGTATTTAAGATAGAATTCCAGTCTTTATTACCGGTTGACATGACAGGTAATAACACGTCTGCTTGGTAGGAATAGCTAGCAGGAACGAACAATCTAATGCTAACGGTGTTTCCCATAACGGGTCCGTGTAGCAACAACAACACAGTGAATTATGTTCCCAATATGGTGTCACCACACAAGCCCCCCCAGAATTCACAAATAAACAAAATCTCTATGGCGGGGGGGAACAACACGCCTGCCCCTACGAGACCTGCGCACCGGAGTCGGTACAGCGACCTCCGCCTGTGCGCAGAGGCCGTTAGCCTGAGGGTGGTAAGCGGTAGTCCTGTGCAGCTTAACCCCCAAACCGCCCACCACGGCGTTCCAGAGCTCGGACGTAAACTGGGATCCCCTGTCCGAGGAAATGTCTGACGGGGTGCCAAAGCGACACACCCACGTTGCGATGAAAGCCCGGGCAACGTCTGCGGCCGACGTCGAAACGAGAGGCACCGCCTCCGGCCAACGGGTCGTCCTGTCCACCATGGTGAGGAGGTAGGAAAAACCCTGAGAGGAGGGTAAAGGACCAACCAGGTCGATGTTCACGTGATCAAACCTCCACTCAGGCACCAAAAAACGCTCCAATGGGGCTTTCGTGTGGCGGTGCACCTTAGCGCGTTGACAAGCCACACATTCTCTGGCCCATGTCCTCACGTCTCTTTTTAGCCCCAGCCAAACGAACTTCCCTGCGACCAAGCGTACGGAAGGTTTGACACCGGGGTGTGACAGGCCGTGCACCGCTTCGAAAACAGGACGCCTCCAACCGGCGGGAACGACAGGCCGCGACAGGCCCGTAGAGACGTCGCAGAGAAGAGTAATGCCCGCGTCGCCGAACACCACGTCCTGCAGATCCAACCCCGTGCTCCCCAGCTTCAGAGCCTGGACAACGGGGTCGGCAACTTGGTCAGCCGCCATGCGATTATAATCCAGACCCAACTGGACGGCACCGATGACGACTCTGGAGAGGCAATCTGCGACCAGATTCGACTTACCGGCCACGTGCTTAATGTCCGTAGTGAACTCCGATATGTAGGACAGTTGCCGCTGCTGACGCGCCGACCAAGGCTCCGCCACTTTTGACATGGCGAAAGTGAGCGGCTTGTGGTCGACAAACGCCGTAAACTCTCGGCCCTCCAGCATGAAACGGAAATGTCTCACGGCCAAGTAAAGACCCAGGAGTTCACGGTCAAAAGCACTGTACTTGCGTTCTCTGGGCGTCAGCTGGCGGCTGAAAAAGGCGAGTGGCTGCCAAGCGCCCTGGACCCACTGCTCGTGCACTGCGCCGACCGCGTAGTCCGACGCGTCCGTGGTGATGGAGATGGGAGCCTCGGATGATGGATGTGCCAGCAAAGCCGCCTGAGCCAACGCTGTCTTGACCTCGGCAAACGCGACGTCCGCTTCCGCTGTCCAGTCGATCGCCTGGACGGGGGTCTTGCCCTTCAACGCCTCATACAGCGGCCGCATGACGTGTGCAGCCCGGGCGATGAAACGGTGGTAGAAGGTCACCATCCACAGAAACTCACGGAGCGACCTGGCTGTGAGCGGGCGAGGAAAAGCCTGCACAGCCTCCACCTTCGCTGGCAGAGGTGCAGCACCGCCCTTGGTGACGCGGTGTCCGAGGAAATCAATGTCAGATACCCCAAACTGGCACTTTGCAGGATTGATGATTAATCCGTGTTCGCTGAGCCGCGTGAAAAGGGCTCGGAGGTGGGCCAGGTGCTCCTGCACTGAAGCGCTGGCGACAAGTATGTCGTCTAGATAGACAAACACAAAAGGCAGGTCCCGCAGCACCGAGTCCATCAGGCGCTGGAACGTCTGAGCAGCGTTTTTGAGTCCAAAAGGCATCCGCAGGAACTCAAAAAGTCCAAAAGGAGTTATCACCGCAGTCTTGGGAATGTCCAGGGGGTGCATGGGCACCTGGTGGTATCCACGCACCAGGGCCACCTTGGAAAACCCCCCCGTGCCAGCCAGATGTGCCGAAAAGTCCTGAATGTGTGGCACCGGATAGCGGTCAGGCGTAGTGGCGTCGTTGAGCCGTCGGTAATCCCCGCACGGGCGGAACCCGCCGTTCGGTTTGGGGACGACGTGCAGGGGAGAAGCCCAAGGGCTGTTGGAGCGGCGGACAATGCCCAGACGCTCCATGGTTGCGAACTCCGCCCTCGCTACAGTCAGCTTAGAAGGGTTCAACCGTCGGGCCCTGGCGTAGACAGGAGGCCCCTCAGTGGTGACGTGGTGCTCCACGCCATGCTTAGTGGTAAGCGCAGAGAAGGTGGGCAGCGACAGGTCTGGAAACTCGGCCAACAGTCTGGGGGCACACTTGGCTGCGCTGCCAAGTGTGCACACGAGGGAAGAAAACGTTAAGGCATCAACTAAACGTCTATTCTTAACGTCCACTAAGAGTCCATGAGCACACAAAAAATCTGCCCCGAGGAGGGGAAAAGAAATGTCCGCCGTCACAAAATCCCAGCTGAAACGTTGTCCTCCGATGCACAAACACATAGTCCTCATGCCGTACGTGCGAATAGGCCCGCCGTTAGCCGTCGTCAATCGAGGTCCGTGCCCACCACGGTGACTTCTCCACTCGACGCGGGAACTACGCTCCGTTGAGCGCCTGTGTCACACAGAAACAGGCTCCCCGAAATGCTGTCGCTGACGAAGAGGAGCCTGCTCGTGCCGCCGACGCTCAGGGCCACTACTGAGCGCCGGCCCCTCCGTTTCCCGGGGGTCTGTAGCTGCACGGAGCGATGCATTTCTTCGCCCTTGTTCCGAAACGTGCGTTGTAACAGCACTCTCCGTCGTCTCCACGCCGGCTCGACACAGCTGTGTCCGGCCCCCGCCACGCTTTCTTGGGTGTAGATGGGCCGCTGAGTGTCGCAGCCAACGTCTCTGCATCGGGCTGTTGTGTAGCCAGGAAAAAACGATCGGCTTCCTCAGCCAAGGCACGGGGCTCCGTGACCGGCGTGTTGGCCAGCGCTGTCTGGACCCGGGGAGGTAAGTGACGCAGGAAAATCTCCGTGAATAAAATCCGGGGATCCTCGCCCCCTAGCAGATTTAGCATTTTCTCCATTAGCTGAGATGGCTTGCTGTCTCCTAGGCCTTGAATGTCAATTATCTGGCGGGCTCTCTCCTTAGCAGATAAGCTAAATGTCTTAAGGAGAAGAGCCTTAATCGCCTCATATTTGCCATGGTGTGGGGGGTCTGTGATAAAACCAACCAACCTGGACGACGTGGAGCCACCTAGCGCTGCTATAACATGGTAGTATTTCAGGTCCCCGTCACGGACCTGTCGGCAGGCGAAGTGCGCCTCCACGTGTGCAAACCAAGCCTCCGCGGCATGCTCCCAGAACTCCGGCAATTTTACGAATGCAGCAGTCATGTTCGTTACATTTCCAGATACTTCTTCGGAAAACTCAGGGTCACCAGTGTGGTGCCGGTACAAGGGAGTCGGAGGCGGAGTATTTAAGATAGAATTCCAGTCTTTATTACCGGTTGACATGACAGGTAATAACTAGGGCCGGGACTCGATTAAAAGAATTAATCTAATTAATTAGAGGCTTTGTAATTAATTAATCGAAATTAATCGCATTTTTAATCGCATATAAATATTTGACCTGAGAACAGTGAGAAGCCATTTTTTTCACATGAATTTTAGTATACCATTGAATAATGACTGAATACATAAGCTTAAGCAACAAAACATTGTTTATTTTTTTTCAAGGTGGTAATTAACCAAGACCAACAGAAAAGTGCAATTTTTGCCATAAAGTGTAGCAATAGCATATTTAGGAATATAGTACATTTCAGAGATTCAGGTAGCCTATAGGTAGGTAGACCTTCTGTAAACTATAACACTTTGTTTTTAAGTAAAACACAATACTTTCAAGTACATTCAGAACATTGGAAACCCTGACTATTAGAAAACATCTCTCTGTTGCTTCAGAGGCCATAACAGACTTTGTTGATTTACCAACAGTTTTTTGTCCTTGTACTCGGAGTCGGGCTAACGTCCACGCTAGCTGCTATATGTTTTGCATTGAGGTGATACTTGAGGCTGCGGTGATATGCGAATTCCTTTTTGCATAATTTGCACACCACCGTGCTCTTATCGACGCTTCCATCCGTCCGTTTTTTAAAACAACATTTCCCATCCACGGGGCCAACCAACGCGGTCTCATCAGCTTCTTCGTTCATGTTTGTTGTTGTCTGAAGTCATGAACGTTAGTTGGTGCTCCAGTATAATCGGTACGCCTGAAACTCATTCAGTGAGAAACGTTCCGCGGTGCAAAAATAAGTGCGATTAAAATGCGTTAATTTTTTTAACGCATTAATTTTTGTGTAATTAATTAATCTTAATTAACGCGTTAAAGTCCCGGCCCTAGTAATAACACGTCTGCTTGGTAGGAATAGCTAGCAGGAATGAACAATCTAATGCTAACGGTGTTTCCCATAACGGGTCCGTGTAGCAACAACAACACAGTGAATTATGTTCCCAATATGGTGTCACCACAACGGAAATAAAACTGTGGCGTTAACCAATCAGATTTTGAGTTGGCGACAACGGGCCAGCTAGCAGGCTACGATGACGTTAGCACGTGCACGTCTTTTGATTGGATACGCACTATTGAGAGGCAGAGCTATGTAGAGCTAGCAAACTGAACTTGAATTTGAACGAGCTAATTTGTGTAGATTTCTACAAGCTGTTTTTTTTCAACCCACAATGGCTGAAGGAGGAGAAGAGATCGATTTGGTCGCAGATATAATTACAACGCCATTTTCAAGACGAACTTTTCAAGAAAAGCTAGACATCGTGAGAAGAGAAACTGTACAACAGAGTCATTGAAGTCTTCTTGAGGAAAGAAAGGAGGATGGATTTTGTGTTCAAATAATCAGTTGTTTTGGTGAGTACAAAGCATTTTTTTTTCATTTTTTTTTTTATATATTTCTGTCATTTTACGTCGTTAATATTAAATCAATATTAACGAATTAATATATATGTAATTAAAATGACAAATATATAAAAAATAAATGTTTGATGCTTCTGCAAGAGATATAGAGATGTGTGTGGCGCACTGGCTCAAGGAGACTTGTTGAATTGTTTTGGTTTAACCTTTAACAAAGTGGACATTCAGGGCTAGAAATACACTTTCACCACTGTCGCAAATATATCCTCATGAACAAATGCAAATTATTTGTTTGTTTTCTTTTATTTTCAGTGAATAGTTTGTGTCTTTATCGTCACGTTTCTTAAATGAAACTGCTTTGGGTGCGACAATGCGCTGTTTAGTGAACAAACTTGTTAAAGCTCACATACTTTTGGTGGACTTAATAAAACTTTGTAGACTAATGCCTTAAAAGCCCCTTTTATTTTTAAGTTTTGACAGTATCCAAGCGATCTTAAAGCTGGTAGTTTAACACTCTTAATTGTAAATGCGGATATATTGATTATAAATGCTTCGGAAATATTAATATAACTCTGTTGTACTTGACTATGTTAAGGTGATGCAACGCCCGGTTATACTGCGTTTCTGTCTAAATGTATAGTTTCTAGAGCCATGGCGTCATAATGATGGTATTAGGAGGTGGAATAATTCAGGTAGGACTGTGTAGGACATCACTGAAGGCCTAGGTGTGAAATGCACGGCCCGCCACTGGATGGTTGTCAATCTTAACAAATCATTTCCATGTCATAAAAGTCACAGTTTGTCATAAAACTGTTGATAAGACTATATGAAAAATATGCAACTAGAAAGACTACAAATCCCAGAGTCGCGTAAGTGATGTCATAACTGATGTCACAACCCAGTCTCACGGCATTTCGTGTTATAGTCACGACATTTAATCTATTGATTCGTGGTCACCAACACGATTATCCCCTTTTTTTCGTGTCACACAGGACGACTTTAAAAGCAATGTATTTCTACTGGTAATGTGTTTCGTGCCTGCAACACGTCTTTTTCTCCGGTCGGGTCGTGGAAGACCGGAAGCTGTGTGGTTCATAAAAACATGTTCTTACTCAATATCAAGCCACAATTATTGCTTTTATTTAAAATCGTATAATTTCGGACTTCTGTTGCCGTCTGTGAGGAAAATAAATGGGGCTCAGAGCCAGATACTGAAATCTGTATTTTTTAAATCTTTTTTTCCTTCTAATTTGTTATTCTTTTCAAAATAACACACTGTTATTTACTCACCAATAACACACAATTATCCTTGTTTTTATTTATTGGTTTATTTCCATAATCTCTGGGTTTTTTGCCGTCCGTCAGGAAATTAATTTCAAAATAAAGATTTCCGGAAACAGACGAGGGATTACCCAAGATCCTCAGCTGTGGTTTAAGATCGCTGATTGGATGTTTTAGCCGCAATGCATGTTGGGATTTGGTGTTTATATGATATGAAATCGGAAAAACATAAAGAAATAATCAAATAATACTTAATTCCGAGTGTTCTTGCATTTCTCTTTGAAAGTCATCACATAACGGCATTGTAATACACGGTTCGGCTGCATTACATATTACATATCTGCCGTAGTTCTTTATTTATAGAGCCCTGATGAGAAGACCTTTGGAAAAACTGGAAGCAATGCCGCCGAAACTGAATACTTGACGTGGATAATAAATATATCAACAATTAAACAACATCTTCAATTTCTCTTCACACAATACGTCTCCTTGCAGTATCAACACTAATTCGGCTGACTTTTACATTTGATCTAATTCGTAGATAGGTTATATTTACACCATAACGGTGCACAGCTGATATAAAAGGACTTGTAGTTTTTAAAGATATTACTGATTTTCTTTGAATATAAGAATGTAAATACTGAGTCTGAAATAATATAGCAATATGCTGTAAGATTATGTGAAAACATGAATAAAACTACACTCAGATGTTGTACATACATAAGTGTCTTACACTAATAATACATACAGTTATACAGTTATTATGGCTGTGTGTACCTTGTGTGCACCGCCTAGTGGTTAAAGCACGTTATTGAATTATTGTTTTTATGTATTATATTTGATGAAAAAAATATTAAGAGTACATACTTTCATAGGGGGAAAGTAGAAGGTCAATGATAGAAATTTAGAATATAAAAAATCAAGAAGATACTATAAGTGATCTCAATATAAGACAGTTTAGTGCAGGACGTACAAAGATATTAATACTGTAGGAGGAGGTGCAAAACAGAAAAACGAATGAACCTTTATCTAAACATTACATAATACTTTAGATTAAGGTCTTCTTTTAAATAAGAAAACAACTTTGGGGATATCTATCTAGAGATAAATATTAAGCCTGACAAAGTACTTAACGTCTAATATATTGCTTTCCTGCAATGTTAACTATGTTGAAGCACTTATTTTAACTGATATTATACATATGAATTATACTCTTATGTATGTAGATAGTATAAGAAATGTGCAGAATATGACAGTTTAATGGTGGAGGTATACACACATAACCTGTTGAGGAACCTGTGACCCAAGATTTTCATTCATTGCATAACTACACCGTAGTAGAAAATCTTGAAATCTTGAAAGGGATGTGCAAAATAGCCATAATATACAGTCTTTAATTAACCATTAGTAGAGAATAACGAGTAATGAATATACTTTATTACTCATTTCCATTCATGTCAATTGCAGATAAATATTTAGTCTTCTCAAGCACCAACTATCAAATATCTCTCCTGATTGTTGGCACTTGACAATCACCTTCCTTAAATTTAGTCAGGTGTAACTAAAGTCTGATTTAAGGGTTGTTTATATTTCACATCATTAATCAGAATCTGCAAAGTAACTCAAATAAATGTAGTGGAGTAAAAATACCAGGCTAACCTCTGAATTGTAGTGGAGTAGAATTACAAAGTAACAATGAGCTGTCATGTGGGTATATATTAATGCTGCGTATTATGGACACAAGCGATTTTCACCCATTTATGAATTATATGTTTTACATTTGATAACACCAATGTGTTTAATACTGGCAACTTCTAATTGTGGGGAAAACGAAAACGTTCAGTAGATATGTCCCATAGAACATTTTGCGAAACACAATAGCCAGCATGTGTAGTTCTGGGGGGGTGGGGGGCGTTCGATTCCAGTTTTGGATAGTGTGGCGTGGTTTCGTTCCATTTCAAACAGCTGTTTAACGCTCGACGTAACCTTGGCGCACTGCCACTCCAACATCCAATCACAGAGGTTGAAGATTAATCACGGGGACTGTAGTCCTAAACGATAGCTGGGGATTATGGGTAGTGTAGTGTGTTCAGCATCCTAAACTCGAAAATGCTCGAAATGTCCCTTACAGGCCTACGTCTGTTATATCTCACACAGGCTCCGCCCTCTACTGGACTCTGTGGGTACTACTTTCTATCATGCTGTGCGTGCTTTCACCTACTGAGTTTACGTAAACGTAGCCAGCCAATCGGGGCGAGCCTACCTGAATGCGCGCGCAGGCCACAGTATATAAAGGCGGCTACACCCGCCGCCCACTATCCTTTTTTCTCTTCAGACGAGCTGACAACCGAAGAGTTTTATTAAACGAACGACGATTAGAAGATGAGAAGAAACGGAAAATGGACTCACCATTACTGGAAGCCCGGCCATGCCCCACGGGCGCCGGTCTCCACCACCTCTGTTTAGAGTGTTGGGGGGAACAGGATATGGCCGAGGCGGTGCCATTCACGTTCGCCATTCCAGCGGGGCGGATGGCTCCGTTTGCCGTTGTCGGCACTGCCGGGTCCGGTCCATGGAGGTCCACCGCCCTAGGTGATGACCATGGCGGCGGAGCGCAGCTGCTCCCAGCGGGCAGCAGGCTGGGCAGGGAGCTGAAAACAGCTCTGCCACGCTTCCGCGTGACAAGGCGACTGCAAATAAACACGGGTGTGTTGGGCGTCTCGCTCATTGCTGGAGATGCCCCCACCTCACCAGATCAGAGCGATTTGTTTGTAGCTTGATCGTGGCCGCCGCCGTTGTCTGCCGTGTGATATCCCGGTGAGGGATCACGCCACATGGCACTTTCCAAAAGGACCGTGTTGATCTCCCGGGCCGGGAGCCCCCGTGTTTACGGAAGGGCTCTTTGGATCTCCTTGGTCACGTGGGTGAGGAGTAGTCGCGGCGTGGCTGCTTCTTGCTCACCCCCAGAGGAAATAACACTGTCCCACACTCCCCGCCCCCTCTGTAAACTCCAGTATAGGAGCCAGCAGCTGGGCGCGTGCACGTGAGTGGAATAAACCGAAGTGCTGTCAAAACACTGTGCGGGTTCAAGAGAGAGTGATGTGTGTGTGAGAAATGCATTCAGTGAAAACGATTGCATTTATCCCAGAGTAAGAGTCATCTCTCTCCACATTTCCACTTTTCACCATAATGTCCGTTTCAAAGAGACGGCATTAGGACAGAGCCGCGGCATGAGGGTGTTATTTTATCTGGACGACCTCATAGTCATGGCCAGGTCCAGGGAATGGGCAATGTTTCACACAGCCCAATTGATCCTGCACCTAACCAAGTTGGGTTGAAAAAGAGTGGCGGTCAATTGGAAGAAGAGCTCCCCCATACCTCACCAGCAGGTAGAATATCTGGGGGTGATGCTCGATGCAGGCAGACTATGTGCCACCCTGACAGAAAGCAGACAGGCATCCCTGCTGCGGGCAGTCTGCAGGCTGCGTCAGGGGGCCACGGTGACAGCTTTGATCATCATGCAGACTTTGGGTCTCATGACGGCTGCTCACGCCGTAGTGCCACTCAGACTCCTGCATGCACGTCGCATGCAGAGGTGGTTTACCGGCCTTCGTTTAGATCTCAAGACACAAATGACGTCTGGTGACCATCCCCCCCTCAGTAGAGAGTAACCTCCGATTCTGGGGGTCCCCAGAGAATCTGCGGAGGGGAGCTCCACTGGGGCAAGTGACCTCCTATATCACAGTCTTTACAGACGCTTCAGTGACAGGATGGGGGGGGGGGTGCCTAGAGAGCTGTAGGTGGTTGCTGGCCTCTGACAGAGGCTCGGCACAGCAACCTCCTGGAGCTGCAAGCAGTGATTCTGGTCCTACAGCACTTCAAACCCTTAATACAGGGCAAACATGTGCTAGTGAGGAGCGACAACCGCACCACAGTGGCGTACATCAACAGGCAAAGCGGAGTCCGCTCAATAGCCTTGTTGACCGCAGCAGAGAACCTGTGGTTGTGGGTTTCACATACTGTGTTGTCTCTAAGGGCCCCGCACATCCCGGGACGGGAGAACGGGGGGGCCGACCTCATGTCAAGAGGCGGACCCCTGCCAGACGAGTGGAGGCTTCACCAGGAGGTGGTGAAGCAGGTCTGGACTCAGTTTGGGAGAGCAGAGGTTCGCCAATCGGCGCAACAGCCACTGTGCCCTGTGGTTCTCCCTGGCCCGGTGGGACAATCCGCCCTTGGGGGTGGACGCATTTGCACACGAGCCACGGCCAAGGAAGCTGCTTTACGCCTTTCCACCGCTGCACCTTATCCCCCCCCCCCCCCCTCCTGGATAGGGTGAGGCGGGAGCAGCTGTCAGTCATCCTAGTGGCCCCAGATCGCCGCCTGGCGCCGTGGTACGCGGGGTAACACAGATGATGGTGGGCCAGCCCTGGGCTATTCCTCAGGTCTGGGGAGCGCTGTCTCAGGAAGCAGGGGCAATAGGGGCGTTACCCACTCTGGGCCAACCTCTCCAGGCTTGGCTCCTGAGAGGGACAGGCTGAGACAGGTGGGGCTGTCTGACAACGTTATTCAGACTATCCAAGCAGCAAGAGCAGAATCCACCACAGCCTGTTCAGGCCAGAGTGGGGCGGGATTCCGGCGATGGTGTGAAGGAAGGAGTCTAGAGCAGGGGTGCCCAACCAGTCGATCGCGATCGACCGGTCGATCGCCGGGAGATTCCCAGTCGATCGCGAGATGTGTCTAAAAATAGAACAACAATATTCTGTTTTCTCGTTAATGTCCTATAACATAATCTTCCTGTGCCAGAATAATGCACTTGAACGCATCAAAGCTTTGTGATTGGCCGGCGTGACCCCATGTGTCGGGGCGTGGCTAGTGGGCAGTGGGCAGTAAACTAGTTCGCTGACGTTGTCCGTGTAACAGCCAGGAGTGACAGTCCGCACACACACAAGACCGCAGTTATGGCAGAAGCAAAAAAGCCCAAAATATATATATATATATATATTTGCACTCTGCAATGCGAGCGTGGCTTTATCGAAGAAGGGTAATTTAGGAGCGGCATTTCAAAACAGTGCACAAACGCTACGAGACGGAATTCCCTCCTAATTCGAGTATTTATTTTGTGGTTTATTATTTTAGTTTTCGTTATTTTGTTTATTAGAGATGGAATGACATGGTGATACACACTCGCTAGGTGGTGGCAGTGTAACTAAAAGCTGTTTGCGATCCGCCTTTTATAAAAGAGAAGAAGGCTCCTGAAACTGCTGGTCTGAAACTGCGGGTCTGAAACTGCGGTCTGCGAGGCTGCAGCTTCATACTATTGCCTAATTCTGCCCTACGCTCCCAAAAGGTGAGGGACCTGAAAGGGCAGCTAAACGCACAGCAGTCCATTTTCACCAGGCCCAACAACAAGAGCAAGGCTGCTGCCATAGCATATTATCGAGTCGGTCACGTTCTTGCGAAACACATGAAGTCTTTCAACGACGGCGAAGTTGTGAAAGAAGCATTCCTGGAGGCTGCTGACGCGCTTTTGGTGGACAGTAAAAATAACAGTAGCATTTCAACAGGTTTTTGATATAATAAAAACTCAAGTTAGATACCGTTATTAATCAGCTGTACGTTTTAGTTTGTTTGAACTTATTCATTATAATTATTGTACAAAATTGTATAAGAATGCAAACATTAAGATCTGTTCTGTTTAAATTGATTATAGTCTATTATCAATTCAGGTTAAGAAACTAGTGTTGCTTGCATCCTATTTTAAAGGCATTTCTTTTTATACAAAAAAAGGGTTTGATTCTATTAATTTTGTCTTTTTTATTGCACTTTGGCAGCAGATTCCTGTGTAGCTTCAGATCTGAGATGTCTTATGAGTAAGCCTAATTTATACTTTTGTAGCAACACTATTTTTATATAATGGCAAAGAAAGGGTTCAGTCTTTTTTCCCTGTCATATGTGGCAGCACTGTTCAATGTTTCTTGAAAACATTACCCACTGTAGTATGTGACGTGTGAATAAACTCCAACTCTGTATCAACAACATTATTGTGTAACTTCAGTTAAATACTTGTATGTGTGTAGATTAGAAAGAGGTAAGATAAAGGATCTGCAGTATTTTATGAAGTATTAATCGTACAAAGGTCAGTTTTATACAAGTAGAAGTGTGTATTCACCTGGTAGTAGGTTGTCAGTAATGGCTACGCCTCTCTATTTGGACTGGTAGATCTCGGCAGACTGGCAACTTTAAAAGTAGCTCTCGGTTCAAAAAAGGTTGGGCACCCCTGGTCTAGAGCCTCTGTCGTGTACGCTGGGCTCTATTCTTACATACTTACAGATACTGGTGGACAGGGGGCTGGCTCATTCCACAATTAATGTTTATGCAGCAGCCATTTCGTCCTGCCATGAGGGATTTGGAGGCAGGTCAGCCTTCAGTCAGCCGCTTATGTCGCGGTTTTTGCAGAGGGTCAGGAGGCAGCGCCCAGTAGTGCACGCCTCCGCCTCACAGTGGGACCTGCCGTTGGTGCTCGAGGCTCTGGTCACAGAACCATAATGAACCCTTTCTTTGCCATTATATAAAAATAGTGTTGCTACAGTAGCAAATAGTGTTGCTACAAAAGTATAAATTAGGCTTACTAATAAGACAACTCAGATCTGAAGCTACACAGGAATCTGCTGCCAAAGTGCTCTTTATATGTCTATGATTGGGACGCTACTCAAGATGGCGCAGACAAATCAACTTCCGGTGAGACCGAGACCGAGGAGCGAGGAAATGAAAAATAAGAGAAGTGAAACGCAGCCACTGTAGGACAGGGTTACCAACTCTCACGCATCTGGCGTGTGACACACACTTTCACTCTCAATCTCACGCTCTCACGCCAAAACAAGAATACCGAAGACTAGAAACGGTTTTGAAAATGTCTGTCATGTTGTGATCGTCTTCTCAATAGAACATCTTTGATAATGTCTTCTGGCCAATCAGAATCAAGATAACGGCGTGGTGTTGTTGCAGAAAGTCCCGACGGAGAATACTTTTGCTGTAGTACATCTCTATATACATCGATACAACATTACGTGTTGATAGAAATCAACACGTAATGAAATAAGATCCCACGGTGTGATGATTGATAGGTGTGTGGGCAGTCTTTCATTTTGACACACAGAACAATGGGGGCTATCCACCCTTATCCACAAAGTAAAGTAATTCACACAGCCTCTTCCCTCTTCTCTCTGTGAGGAGCAGCAGGTTCAGCTTTCAGAACAAAGTAACAAAAAACTCAAATGGCATTCTTTTTTTTTTTTAAATATGTCGTGTCTGTGTATTTATTTTTCTTCTCAAGAGAGTACCAGAATGTGTATTTTATGTTAGTATTTCAAAAAATCTCAAAAGGCTCAAAAGACAAATGTGCCTTTTTATTTCATACAGTTCAATTTAGATTGAGACAGGGAAATAATCTAAACCTCACGCGTGGCGTTTCACTGTCAAGGGGAGCGTGTATGTAATTGCATTGCAAATACTGATTTGAGCCCCACCACTGTATGGGTTAGCCCTACCATAGATTACCCAACAAAAATACTCCGGAGCCGCAACTGCTGACCCGTATTGCGCATGCGCAGATCTAAGATCCAGTAGAAATTATAAAAAGTAAAAGTCTGCTGCTTATTGTTCTACTAGGCCAAAATAGAGTCAAAGAGTATATGAGAGTGAGAGTGTGTTAATTAATATATTTGGCAGTTTGGAGTAAGTCTGTAGATTTGTTTGTGTGTGTGTGTTTCATGTATAGGCATCAATTCCACCTCTGAGGACCTCTCCAGAGATGCATGGTTGGCGGTTGCTTGGAGGCAGGAGTGGGAGCTAGCCGGGCCCTCCCGCATCCATCGCTACATCTGGGACCCAGGAGATGGCGCCATAGGAGGAGACGACTTACACACACTAAACCGCCTACGAACTGGGGTCGGTCGCTTCAAAACATCAATGAAGAACTGGGGTCGGTCGCTTCAAAACATCAATGAAGAACTGGGGTCGGTCGCTTCAAAACATCAATGAAGAAGTGGGGCCTGGCAGACAGTTCTGCATGCGAGTTCGGTGACCCTGAACAGACTGCCGAACATATAATAACCACCTGCCCTTTATATAGACCACCCTCGGAAGCCAGCCTCTTCGACCTAGGACCAGAGATGCGGGCTTGGCTACACGACACTGAGTTGGACCTCTGACGTTACACGAAAGAAGAAAAGAAGATGTATAGGCCTCTCACGATAATTCATTTTGTTGGATAAATTTTCCCGGAAATTATTGCGATAAATGATAATATTGTCGGCACCGTTGTATGACCATTTTAGACCACTGACATAATGATAATATATAATAATAATTCAAGTACATTCTTTCAAACTGCTAGTCACATCCTCATGTAAATGGCAATTTATCGAGTTCATTTTTATTTATCGTACGATAAGTCAATTAATTGCTTACCAATCACATGAATCTCCTGCCCCTGACACACAAGCAGCGGTTTGATTGGCTAGAGCTTGTACTGGCATCGATTGGCTGACGCTTCTGCCGAGGCTTCAAAAGTTGAACATTGCTCAACTTTTGCAGCGAGCCACGCCAGCAAGGCACCCCATTCAAAGTGAATGGTGAAGCTTTCAACGCACGCCGCTGGGTGGACGGGCCGTCCAGAGAGAAGGGCGCACCGCCCGGTACCGGCGCTGTTGTTATTAGAATCTGGTGCTAGCTGCTCTCACGGATATAAGAAGATGTTTCTACAATAATGTGGAGGGAGAGTCCTCTCCACTCAGACTGAGAGGCTGATAACTACAGCTCAGTGAGGTAAAGGACTCTGAGTGTTTAGATAGTTAACTTTAGTCTAAGTTCAAACGGTTTGGTCACAATTTATGTAAACACATATTTCCAAGGCACTCCTTTATAATTATTGGGATAAACAGGTTTGAAATCATTCCAATGTATACTATAGGACAGTAACCAAAAATATCCTTTAAAACTGGAGATAAAAAAAAAAATTAAGGTAAAATTAGATATGAATGAACAACACAAATAAAATAAGTTACATTCATTTGTTATTGGCTATGATAGGTTATTGGTTATGTTCACATATACTTATTTGATTACATCCACTTGTCTAAGATGACAACAGAGACTTTCGACCCAAAACCAGCTGTTGACTTGTGGATGCAAGCAGCTAATCGCAGACTCAACCAGAGAGAAAGTAGTAGGCCTACATCATCAGCTACCATGTCTGACAGAGAGGAAGACAGTGAGGAGAACAGTGAGGAGAACAGTCAGGAGGGTAGTGATGACAGCTTGTAGGATTACGTGCGAATGTTGTCTTGTGTTCACCTCTGCATGTGTGTTCAGTGCCGTGTGTCTGGCAAATAAAGTCAAGACCCCCTCAAAAGTTACGGTTTATTTCATTTTAAGGATGAGCACCAAGCAACATCTCCAGGTGCTCCTTTGAGAACCAGGGCAAAAAAGGTATGTGCACCCCTGGGTATATACTCTGATCTGGGCTATAGGAGTGACAGAAGAAAAGCAGCAGCCTCAGTTGTGGATCTTGATCCGGACTGACGGCAGCCTGATGGCCGCTGCCCTCACCTCGGCGCTCATGTCCACACCCAGCAGCGCCCTGCAACACAATACGCATTAAAGCTGATGGTATAATGGGAGCTATCTACTGACATTGTAAATACTTACTTTGGCTCATAGCAGACATCCACATTTGGAGGTAGTATCCCTTTCCCTTCTCTCAGGCGCTCAACACCATTCCTGGTATAAAAAGACAAAAAGGAACTGTACAGTGGGGCAAATCATCCAATCGGATACATTTTTAAGCTTTACTGAACCTCAGTACACCCACCATGCAATCATCACTCCGTTGTCAGTGCAGAATTTGGCAGGAGGGCAGAGCAGATGTAGTCCTGTGGTCTCAGTGATGATGCTCAGAGTCTTGCGGATGTACTCATTGCTGGCTACTCCTCCAGACAGGACCTGAACAGAATTCACAGTGTTCACCTCATAAATCCCCTGAAAGGAACAGAATGTATTTGTCCCTAGTTCAGTACTTTCAGACACCAGTACACTATCTTTGGGTTTCAACTGAAAGCTCATTAGTTCAGAACACATACTGTCTGCTTAAGAAATACTTCAACCACAAAAATACCATTTGTATATTAACTGCTCACCCTGTGTAGAACTCTTGAAGAACATTTTGTTTTTCTCACATACTTTCAAAGTCAACTGAGAATCCAAAAAGTCCTGATTATATAAGTAAATTACAACAGCAAAACTATATGAAAAAGTTTGTTTACAAGCTCTCACACAACTGATGCAGTAAAGTCTCATTTATCCAGTTGTATACTCACTACTTTTCCATCACATGCACTTTTTGCTCCAACCAAACAATAAAAAACTCTTTGGATTTGCTTCACTTTGGAGTCACTGGTCTGCACTAGCTTCAGACTGTTTATATGAAAATGTTTTGAATGGTAAAGTTGAAATGAAAAGGCATGTGAGAAAAAACAAAGCATTGCTAGAATTAGAGAATTTAAGGTAACAGAGTGAGTTATTAGTATACACATTTTGTGGGTGAAGTATTTCTATAATTTCTGAAAAACAGCTGGGCATTGTTGTTCTTTACTACGTTATGTGTAAACATCGAATTTGTTATTGAATAATTTCAGCGGCTATTTACAGTATTTATTTGTATTTAGGTTTAATTATTTGGATTTAACCGATCAAATGCGCGAGTAATTGCAGTAACGCAGTCTTCAAGCTTGTAGAGTTATATATCTTTTGTCATAAACATGTCATATTTTGAATATTTAACAATACATTTACTTTGCATAACAGAGTACCATTTGATTTATACATTATCTCAATTATTATCCTTTTTTTCCTGAACCTTGTGTACGTTTACATTTGTTTCTTTTCGTGTCAGTAAATACAGCAACTGTTTGTTGTGATAAATGCATATTATATGAAAGTAAAAGGCTTTATTTTATGTTGTTAACATTTGAAATAAAAAAAGATTCCAATAAGAATCAATAACTGAAATGTTGAACATCAGCTACATTGTCTCAAAGGTCTATGGGAGTATTAAATAAATAGTGACACTCACCAGGGTGGGATTGCTGGATGGCAGCATGCCGTTCTCCTTGCAGAACACGATGGCCCGGTGTGTGCGCTTTGCCAGATGAGAGGCCACCGTGTGCTGTGTGGCAGCTGCAATGTCCTTCACACAGGACAGCAGAGCCCCCTGTTCTATACCTGCAGAGGGTACAAGTAAGTAACATGTGAGAATACTAGGGAACTAGTGACAGAAAGTATACTTTTTTTAAACAAACATTATCAAGAGTGTGTTTATTCTAGGGCTGCAATTTACCAACTTAACTTATGAATTATTGTCAATATAAATTAATCTGCCCCATTCTTTTCTAGAGGTGAGATAATGGTAAAATAGGTCTTGTTTTGTCCAAAACCAAAGTACGTTCACTTTCATATGATATATACTGGAGAAAAGCAGGAAAGCTCTATTTGTAATATGTTATGGCTGAAGCTACAGCTTATAATGATGTATTTGAAAAATGTTCCCAAACAGTTGTATAAATAGATCATAAACCTCTATTTGTGTACTTCTGTTTTTTGTTTGTACTACAGTTTCCAAAACAAAACAAAATTCTTAGATGCGTTGAATTTCAGACACTTTGACTTCCCATTTGCATGAAAAGCACAGGTAAAACTATTAACATGTATGATCCCATGGTTTAGTGCAGTTCAGTGCAGTAGTCGTGTTTGTTGTTGTTTGATGTTTTGAGCAACATAAGCAGAAAGAATCTGGTGGTTGTGGTTTTCCTTTCTGAGACCATGTGTCTTCATACCTTCCTCTGCCTCTTTTTTCATTATCGCCATGTTAACTTGATTCCGTAGCCCAGCGAATGAAAAGCAGCAGTCGTACGTTTGTCCCATGGGGGTCCTGAACGGGAACCTTGACCTGTCTCCATCCTTTGCCAGGAGCTCTAGAGCCTGTCCTCCACTCAGTGTGGAGCACTGTGGGTGCTTTATGAGAGACAAACGCCTTGCAACCTGAATCCGAAAAAAAAATACATTAAGTTAAAATACACAAATTGAACAACATGAAAACTAAATGATATTGGAGTTAAGGGAAGAATTCAACCTGAAATCATGAAATATATATGTCTCATGTTAAATGTAGTGCTATTCATCTCTATAAAACTAGTTTTCTCTCTGATTTATAATGCAAATCAATGACTTGTGGTGCAAATTTTTTTTTTTTAAACTTCAACAGAATTGTCTCTTTCAAGAAATCACGACCCGGTTACTGGGGAAATTCAAAGACCTTGTCGTTACCCGTTACTTGTAGGAACTATTTTCTTTCTACCAAACTACACTCACCAACAAGCCTGCTGATGGTACAGCAGAGCCAAGGAGGAAGCCATTAATGTTTAATTCTCATGCAGTCACACCCCTTTCACCCATGAGAAGATGCATGCTTCCTTCTGCAAGACGATGTTTGGCAGGTGTAGTTTGGTGGAAAGAAAATAGTTCCTATATGAAACTGCTCACTATAAGGTCAGCGGATTATCCTGAGAAACCGGGCAATTATTTCTGCTAAAAGACATTGCTGTTGAGTTTAAAAAAATGTACTTTTGGGCTCTCTGAGAACCACAAATCAAGTGCCTTCTAGTTTCATTATAAAGCTTTATTTGTATAGCACTTGTATACAGCAGGTGTAGCTCAAATGTGCTTTAACAACATGGCACAAATCACAATTTCAAATCAGACCAGACGGTAAAACCTTTTAGCGTCAACAGTTTAACAGTTTAAGGGACACAGGAGGTAAAAGGTATTATAATAAAAAATAAAACACAATCAAATAAATAATGACCCCTCTTGGTAAAATGTTCATACTGCTCACAGGCTGCTGTGTATATCTAGTGTATTCATAC
>CALSBZ010046918.1:143997-154533 GCA_943591055.1 Gobionotothen gibberifrons
TCATGCAGTCATGGTCTGCATTGATCTCGTGGCACGTAGCCAGGCCGGCGGGAGTTATTATTTTGACCAATACCCCGCTTGTACATTTACTCCCCCAGCCTCGGACACCTTTCAAAGCACTCCCAGCTCTCTGCCATACATCTGCACTGGGTACGACCTCTACGTGACCCGAGAACCTTGTATCATGTGTGCCATGGCGCTCGTCCACTCCCGGATAGGGCGGGTCTTCTACGGGACAGCCTCTGCCGACGGGGCCTTAGGGAGAAAATATAAAATCCACACGCAGAAAGATCTGAACCATCACTTTGAGGTTTACAGAGGAGTGCTGGGAGAGCAGTGTGAGGATCTGACATCCAAAGAGGAGGTTTACAGGAAGGTGGATTATTAACGGATCAGTTTAAGTTTGGATCCATTGGAGCTGTCACAGATCGACTGTAGAATACACTTTTTTACATCAGCATTTCCTTTAAATAAAGTGTTTAATCTTTTGGTTATTGTTGTTAGGGCTGCATAATTGATCGAAATTGAATCGGAATTGCAATATGGACTATAGCAATATTCAAATCAAACATAATATTTAAAAAGGCTAAACATGTATTAAAATATGATTTTGAATGAACAATTACAAATCCCCATATTATTATAATTGGAGTTAGGTCAAAAATATAACGTATTTTTTTGTGCAGCCCTAAGTGTTTTATTGACGGCATGTTTTAGAAAACCCAAACAATGTCTGCCTTTCCTCCCTGTGATTTAAAGGCTTGTTTGAAGGAGCAAGTCAGTGACTCTGAAAGCTGAGAGATTTGCCGTAGTTTGTTTAAGTCTTTGTGCAGACATGCATAGGTCCAAAAGATCTGATATGGAGCATTTTTTTATTATTAAATCTGATGCAAAATGGTAAATGTCTGAGTTTTGTAAAGTTTGATGTGTCTTTTTCTCCCCTTGTTTGCAGTGCAATTGACTCAAGTGTGTGTACATTTGACCTTTTTCTCTGTGGAATCTGACCGAATCCAGCATCTTTCCAAGCGTGTCAAAAATAATTCAGACGTTGTATACAAAGCTTTCTCATGTTAATCCTGTGGAATGTATATAAAAAAGGCTTTTTTGATAAACCCAGGTCTACCAGTCTTAATTCTCAGGTCATAAATTAAGCCTTCTACTGACCTTCAAGTTTATTATCACAACAGCTCGCATCAAATTTGTGAATACTTTATTATTTTTTAAAGAAAACCATGTGTAGAATGCACTGATAGTCTCAGAAAAGTACCAAAAAGTTGTTGTTACATTCCCGATGATATCTTGTCCTTGCATTGCTCAGCCATAAAAGAAGGATCTTTGAAGAAAGTTTGAGGGCTCAAACATTTTAATAAGATTAAAGAACAAGACATATCAAGAGCTAATGGCTATGGCCAAACAAAGCAGAACTAGCTGCCTTGATGATAGCAAAGCGAAGTCATAATCTAAAGAAAAGCAGCTACATTATGTAAGTGGATCACAGAGATACTGTAGACCTCCCTCGGTAAACACTTAGACAACATATCCTCTTATTTCTAAACACAGGACTTCTTCTTTAACATACAGGACATAATATTCACAAATAAATCTGTACAATGAAAACCACCTGCCCTGTTCTGTCCTGATTGAGCTACAAATGATTCACATACCAAGGAAACTGTGCAAATAAAGAGTATGATTCCATTCTTCACTCAGCATGAATACGTTTGACACCCATTACAAAATGAGAGTGTACCAATAAAACAACGAGCCACCGGCCCCTCACCCTTAGGAAGTAAACATCTTTGAAAAATACATTTGGGGCTTCTCTGTGGCTAGCGACATACTCCCAGTTTGTGTTGCCATGTGAACTGAGGGCAAAAAAAAGAAACAACCAAAAGCCTCACTGATGCCTGGGCCAGCCCAGGTCTATGCAGGCCAAAAATACATCATTAAATATTCACATAAGTTAGTAATGCATATGGCATCCTGTCCTCTACGAACCTACTCCTGCCTTCCTTTGAAACTTTTCATCTCAATCTGATACATCTAAACGACGACAAACTGTACGACTCGGTACACACATCGGAGGCACACACTACACAGGAAGTCACTTCTGCTGCTATGAGGCACAGTGCTCACGATAACTTAATACTTGTTGATGCCGAAGATTCTCACTCCGTGTAGTTGTGGCAACTTGGGGATCAGGACGCTCAAAAGCGAGGCGGTATTTATGACGAAGTGTGTCGTGTCGTACTTTGTGTAGAAACTTGCCAGGAAGTATCTGTGGAGCAAAACAAATGGTTAAAAAAGGAAATCAAATATCCCTGCTTAAGTGGTAACTGCAACCCACCGTTTTCTGATTGTAACAATATGTCATTTTCCTGATGCATGGGTCTCTGAACTACAACTACAAAACTATAACAAAAGACAGAGTTTGGACATGTCGTGAAGTAGTGTTGACTACAACACCTCTGAAGTTATTGCACAATTATATGCTGAAGTCTGCTCTTTCCCAATACTGATTAAAACTGATAAGAACACTGAATAAATCAGTTTCATGTTAAGAATCAGTGTTTTTCTCAGACAGACTGCGTTGCGAGCTAACGTTTGCTCTTTGGTTTGTGACAACTTTAGATCCAGACATTCGGGAGATTTTTAGCAGCTTTTAAGTTATCTTCAGAGGTCTCCTCTTCAAAACAAACAGACATGGTGATGAAAATCAGTAAAACACTAAATAAAGCTGTTCCATGATAAAAGTAATTGTTTCTCCGATGCTGTTCGTCACACAGATAGGGCTGAGAGGCTGAGAGCAGAGCCGCGGCTAACGTTAGCTCAGCTTGCTTCTCTGTGTGACTTAACATCCCTATGTCCAATGACTAAGTCCTTAATCCGATTAAATATAGTGTTAAAAGATTGCAGGATCTAAAAAAGTGTATTGTTAAAAATGAATTAACGACAGCTTCTGGCAAGGGGGACACAACAACGTTACAGGAGACCAAATGAAATACGTTACCTTGATTTAACTTACATATTTCTCTGAAAATTGTAAGTACGAAATATATTAAAGGTCTAGTTGTTTAAACTATTTGAATGCATACAAAATTGTATATTATACCTTAAAGGAGGGGTAGGTAAGTTTGAGAAACCGGCTCGAGATACACTTTTTGTTATATTCCATGGAATGCTCTTAATATCCTGATAGCAATGAATATTCTAAGTGCTTTAATCTGTGGAAGCCGTAATACTGTAAAAACTACGACCAATTATTTTAGCCGGGCCGGCTAAAATAACTGGTTGGCCGACCTGTCTGTCAGCCTTCAATCTCGTGCACGTGCACGCACGCACGCACGCCAGAGTCAATATCGGAGTTGCTTTTCAACTATGGCGACTATTTACGGAGCACACCGAGCTGATATGTAACGTTACCGGCGCAGCCTGCTCTCAGCTAGACGTAACATTTGTAATACATGTTCACAAAACAAACATGCTAGCTTCAAAAATATAAGCACTGACAATAACTGTGTTATACATTTGTTTTACATTCATTATCATGATCTTGTGCGCGTTCATGTGTGTTGGAGGAGATGCTCTGTAGGAAGTCTGAAGGAAGGGGCGGATTCTTTTCGGTTTGTGTACTTTGGAATTTTTGTGCAGCCGAGGCGGTTTCTCAAACTTACCTACTGCTCCTTTAAATGGTGTTGTCATGGTCAACATTTTTATAGATGCTTTCTTTTTTGTTTGGTAGTCAGTGTGACCCAGGATTTGATAAATATATTAAAATGTTTCCTTTATCTAAATCAGTGTAAGACACAACCATATTATATGTAATACATACAGGATGATGGGGGAGATGGTGAAGAACTTTCTAGATGAGGTGAACTGCACGCCGTAGTCAAGCTGTTCCCAGTGTGTGAGCAGCCTGGCTTTTCCCTGGTCAGGGGTCTCGAAGGGAGTGCCCTTCACTGCATGCATGAACACATACATCCCCTGTAGAGACAAGAACATGGCTGATAATGTAGGGCTAACAATCTGTTAACATATACCATAGCACACTGATGACATCTGTTTACATCTCTACGTCTCCATTTAAACTTGAAAAATATTGTAGAGTAGAAATTATGTTCACAATTACAAAAAAGTATGATTTTTTTTGTGTTTAGTTTCTGATCGTAGTGCTTTCTAAATATTCACAAATTAGGATTTCCTGCTTTTTGCCATATTTAAAAGTGTAACATTTGATAACCAATCAAAGCTAGCTCTGTTCCTATAAGGGAGTTATTGTTTACTGCTCTCTGACACTGCGCGTCAGCTTGGTCCTGTTATTATCTGAGGAAGAGCTTGTTTTATGAATGTTTTGGTCAAGCCAAATCGACTCTGGGTCATACCAAGACACAGCTGTGGGGCTCCAATGCCTGCATGAGACAGAGGAGTGAGAGGAGAGGCAATAGCTTAGATGACTAGAACTAAAACTAAAGGGCCTTATAGAGAATTCTACATCACCAATTATTGAATGAATGAATGAATTATCAGCAAATTGATCGATGGTGACAAAAATCTCTAGTTGCAGATTCTCAAAACTCAACAAAAACAAATTCACACCAACTTACTTATCTGACAAACTAGCTTGGATAAAAACAATAACTTCGTTGCTGCAGGAGTGTTGAGAGTGAGCTGCACAAAGACTCCCAACAGAAACATACCAGCTCCTGCCTGAGGCTTGGGCGCCTGAGAATACATGTTCAAAACACAGGAAAAATCGAAGATTTATGGCTAAATTCTTTGGGAATGACACTTTCCAATCGGATGCCCCTAGGTAAAAAACGAAAGAATGCAGTTGGAAATAGAAAACGTGCATTACACAGTAATACAACTAAAATGCTGTCTTAATCGGCCCACTGCAGCTGTAGTGTGACAAACAATAAGCCTTAGTTGACCTTAGCAGCTACTGTTAATAGCCTCATGTACCGGCTGCTGATACACAATCCCTGTAAACTGCATGCAGCTTGCACTACTTGATGATGTCACACACATGGACTTTGTTTCTTATTTTTAAGCCAGCCATGTAACAATGAATGGTCATTTTTCTTTCTTGATGTAGAGTGGGAAAATTATCATAATAGGTCACAAGGACAGCCTCCCCAAAAATAGAGCATATCTCAACAAGCACACACAAGCACAGGCAGAAGGTAACACACACCAGGCTGTGTGCTGAGCATGCATGCAACATTCATTCGGATTGTGAGGCTACAACTGAATTTTATTTTATTCAAAATGTTATTTAAAATATCCCTTAATTATCATGGTAAACGGAATATTATATTAATGCACACTATGCAAACACTGTGTTGTTCATCATAACACTGGCAGTCGTTTCTTATCCTGTTTTATTTCACGGTCCTTGTCTTACAATTTATCTTCCTGAAGTGTGTTTATGTAGGCACCAAATATACCATGGCAAATTCCTCGTATGTGTTACCTACTTGGCAATAAACCTGTTTCTGATTCTTAATATGTTTTGGGGAGTACAAAACAAGACTCAGCTCTGACTTTCTTTCCCCATGTTGTTGTTGTTATGTACTATACTTATCCAGAAAAGAATCAGTGGATGAATTGATACTGAAAATATCTCTAGTTGCAGTTATATTTATTCTGAGAAAAGCTATTCTGTTTCGCTCATTAATTCAGAGAAAAATGGGTAATCTGAAGCTGAATCCTGATTTTTATATTATAATTTCTGTAATTTGGATAGTCTATGACTTTTTTTTTTATTATCTTTTTCTAATCCATACAAAATACATATATTGCATTCTGTCCATCCTCAGAGAGGGATCCCTGCGATGTAGCGCTCCCTAAGGTTTATTACGTATCTTCCCTGTTAATTTTAAGTTAAAGTTTTTCCTCGCACCCTGTTAGGGTCTAAGTAGAGATGTCCCGATCCGATCACGTGATCGGGGATCGGCGCCGATCACGTGATTTTCAAAAGATCGGAATCGGGAGAAAAAAATCGGGGATCAGAATTTTTTATTTTTTTTTTACATTTTTTTTTTTTACATTTATTTAATGTTACAAAACAAAAATGGCCATGTTCAAGTCTTAAAGTCATCCTGAGGCCTTAGTTTTGGTTTCAAATTACACAACATCATGTATGTGTTGCTTCTTTGGGGCTTGTTTTCATAGACCTGGTTGCCTGGCAACAGAGTGGGCGCAGTGTCTAATAGTATCAGTAAGCTAACGAGCACTGATAAGCTTTATTTTGTTTTGATCCAATGCTGCACAACTGAACTGATCCAATGCTGCTGTGAAAAAAAGAAGCTATATCCATGTTGGATAGAATGGGTAGTTGGGTACTGTCATTTAAATACAAAAATAACCTTAAGGGACAACTTGAATGCTTGAATGCTTTTGTTTCTCTTAATGCATTGCATAAAGATCGGATCGGGAAAAATCGGTATCGGCAAATTGTCAAAATCAAATGATCGGAATCGGATCGGGAGCAAAAAAAGGTGATCGGGACATCCCTAGGTCTAAGGATGGAGGGTGTCATATGCTGTACACTGTAAAGCCCTCTGAGACATGTGTAATGTGTGATAGTGGGCTATATGAATAACATTTGATGCATTGATAAAGCCATTTCAAAATGACCTGATTAGCTAGTGTAGTATTTTAGCGTGCTAAGCAGCAATGAAAGTGTGAGACTGTGACTTACAAAGTTGTGTATGACATTCGTAAGGGTCCACACCACCGGCACACTAAAGAAAGGAATGCTCAAGAGCACAATGTGAAGTATTCCAACCCCGAGAGCATAGGTCAGCCAGATCCCTCGACTGTTCATGACCCGAGTGTTCGGGTTCACCTCACTGTGTGCCACACCCACATTCATCCTGCTCTGGGAACAGAAAACAGAGATATTCACAAATCAGTGTACTCTTCTGTGCCACATAAGTATTGGTATTTTCTTCCCCGTCACCTATTGCAAGAAGTTCCCTCATAATAAAAAGTAATATTTTGGGAATGTCTGTCAAGCTAATAAATCGGGTGAAAATGTTTTAACCCAAAATAAATGTGTTAATTTGCTGGTCTTTATAAAGTTCTAAAAGGTTTAAAATGTCAGATAAATGTTTGAGGTAATATTCATTAATCAGATGTTGACACAATAAGCACTGTAACTGTTATACAAGCTCCACATACCACAATCCTGAAACATTTAAGGAGCTCTACAATAAACGTGATAATAGACACTTACTGCAGGAAAAATAGAAATGTAATATTCACAATTTTCTATATGCCATACCTTTGTCTGAAGATGCAAATTATTTTACCAAAAAGCAAGTGTAGCGCTATGCATTCCCTGCAAGTCCAAATGTGATAACAACAAACACAGCCATTGCAATCTGCATGAACTTTACCCTCTGGCACACTTTCAGCTGCAGACTGGAGTACAGATAACGGGTCGACTTAAGTTCAAAGGCAATGATCACTTTCGTCCATATTCCTAATGAGGCCTGGTGCATGCAAACATCGAGCTGTCGATGTCATCATGTTACCAGCCGGATTACATGTTCTACTGTGAATAAATAACATTTAGTCACATTCACCTAGTATTACATGAAGCTATCTGCCTTATTTGCGATACTAGAGAGCTCATATCAGCCAGCTGAGATTCAAGTCGATACATTAATTAGTAGATATGTATGATCTCATAACATAACCGATGATTAGACAAATTACTTTAAAATAAGTATCGGCAACAACAGAAATTCAGACAAAAGAAAAGCCTCATTAGAGGATATATGTCTAAAGTTGCATAGAAATAATACTTTGGTACTAAACCACTGTCACTGATTTATTCTATTCGCATTTTGTAGCAATAGCTGAACCATTAGCTGAGTGATCAAAGTGATTAAACTTCTTCTTCTTCTTGACTGTGAACTGATTGTTATCTTTGTGTTAATGGCTATCTTGCCCTGTCAGGTAGACATGTAAACACGAGACGTCCCCTGCCTTGGACTGCCTTCAGTCGTCTCCAGTACATAGCCCAGACCAAACCACTACTAATCTAAACCAAGTTGTTAAGCCTCATTACGTAAAGAAGAAGCATTAAGACACGTTATGTGGTTGAAAGTATAACATTGAACACTCACACAGCCAGTGTTGCAAACTTACAGGTAGTAGCGAGCAGTAGAGGTATTTATAGAAACAAGCTGCTATGGAGAGAAATGGTTTATCTCCTTGTTGATGTGTGCAGTTCACCAGCGCAGACGGCACGTCGTACACTGACCTGAGCGGAAGTAGTTGCGGTGTAGAGGATTCGCGGGGGTAACTTCTCAGGCTGTGTCCCGCCCATAGACTGTATATATAAAGGTCCCGCCCCCTAACTTTATACACCTATGCTCCAACCAGTTAAACGAACCAAATTGTTATATTAAGGTTTATATTGTATGTGTTGAAAATAAGGGTTAAAGCCTGGTTGATTTTTGAAAGGCAATCTTACAAAAAGCACATACTAAAGTCTGTACCTGTAAGCTTTAACTCAGGGTAGAGATATCCCATTTTACTTAACCCGCCCTCGTGTCACTTCTAGCAAATGAGCGTGTAGTTAAGAGGGCGGGAATCAAGTCATTTCCGCCGTGTAGCTCGTGTCTGTTGTTTATGAAAGATTCAACAGGGGTTGCAGTCAGAATAACTCTTCGGTAAGTCTTTATGGAAACTGCATTGCCTAACTATTTAATATGTTAAATTAAGGTTCTAATTGTGTGAAGTCGCCACGTAAGTTGGCACGAGATAAGGTTGTTATCTTTAAGCTAACGAGTCTACTCAAGTAAGTCGCGAGCCGTTAAATTAGCTTAGGTTAACCTAAGTAAATATAACCTAATGTTACTTTAAACGCAATTCAATTATTTTAATTACATTTCTCTTTATTATTACATTTCTTCCGACCAAATTGTGTCATGGCCGAAAGAAAATAACTTGATTGAACTGACATTGGCACTGACTGCCACTATCAGGTAACGTTATTTCAGGTGACATTCTGCTGTCATGACGTTAATACAACAGTACTAATTGCAATTGGAAATGGGTAATCAATCATCTGTAACGCAATACATGTTCACTTCAACACAATACAAGTAACTTGATTGTCTTGTATCAGTGGCCTGTCATTTCAGAGGTCTTAGTAACTCGAGGCACTCATTTGTTTAAAAAAAAGAAAGAATATAATTGATATGATCTTAAACAAATAGCCATTAGATATCAAGACTCTATGTTAGAATATATCAATATCAAGCTTGCCAATTAATACAAATGGACAATGAGGCACATTTTGTTTGTCTCACATAATTCAAGATTAAAAGGCTTTATTGTATTATGCACAACAGCTACAGCAAAGCTATTTGAAGATCTTAAAGGAGGGGTAGGTAAGTTTGAGAAACCGGCTCGAGATACACTTTTTGTTATATTCCATGGAATGCTCTTAATATCCTGATAGCAATGCATATTCTAAGTGCTTTGAAAAAAAATCCATAAAAAATCTGTGGAAGCCGTAGTACTGTAAAAACTACGACCAATTATTTTAGCCGGGCCGGCTAAAATAACTGGTTGGCCGACCTGTCTGTCAGCCTTCAATCTCGTGCACACACACACACACACACACACACACACACACTCGTGCACTTGCGCGCGCCGTCATTGCATTGGGCGTGTATCCCGTGAGCTCCTCGGTCAGTCCTCCTGCAGCGGCTCAGTCCTCCTGAGCTCTGCAGCAGGACGCGTTCACCATGGCAGAGTTTGCTTCAACATCGCCTACAGGTCGCAAAAGAGGAACTGTAATGCAGCAAATTATGAAGAAAAAGAAAGTGGAAACTAGGAGAAGTCAAACCAGAGTCAATATCGGAGTTGCTTTTCAACGATGGCGACTATTTACGGAGCACACCGGGCCGGAGCTGACGCCATGCTCGCTCTTTTTCTCTTGGACTGTTGTGAGCTTATATGTGGATCTGGGTACCGGTCGCGTATCTTCCAGACACAGCAACTGGGAATAATCACTCTGTGACCCTGTCCCAGGGCTCCATATTGCCACACAACACATTGTCTGTATGCAGCATAGCTGAACTGTATGTTGCTCTCCCCTGTGTGTCCCAATGTGTCACCGATAATAACAAACAAACGCTAGGTAGCATAGCATTTATATTTACTCATTTAGCAGACGCTGTCTAGCGTAGCTAGGTACTGTATTTCGTTCGTCGACAAACATGATAGATGAATACGCTAAATATTTCAAATAAACATTCAAAACCAACTTGGGCTGTGTAGTATTGATAACCTTTTTTTTGCCTGATATGTAACGTTACGTTCTAAGGATAGAGGGTGTCGTTTTTCTCATATTGATATTCTGAATAATCTGTGCTGTTGTATTTAATGTAATGTGTCCCTACTGTAGGCTATTTTTATTATATGTACAGCACTTTGGCTCGATCAAAAATCGTTTATAAATGTGCTATATAAATAAAACTTGATTTGATTTGGTTACCGCAGCCTGCTCTC
>CALSBZ010046918.1:154933-167034 GCA_943591055.1 Gobionotothen gibberifrons
TGTGTGTGTGTGTGTGTGTGTGTGTGTGTGTGTGTGTGTGGCCAGCCAGCCAGCCACACCATGCAAATCTCTCCAACACCCCAATGTCTAGCTGATGTTGTGACCATGGTTGCGACTCAATTGCACGCTGAAGAACCACACTGAAACAGGACTTTTCTTCAACAGGTTCCTAAAATCATGAAGCAGCTGCCTCCAGATACTGTGCGGCTGCTGTCCAGCTCACAGGTCATCACCTCTGTGCTGAATGTTGTGAAAGAATTGATGGAAAATTCCCTGGATGCTGGAGCTACAAGCCTTGACATTAAACTGGTACAGTAGAAATTCATTTTGAAAATATGATTGAAGAGTGAATTGGCGTTTTTATTGCCTATTTTAAAGATACATTTGAGAATAGGTTATTTTTCCTGCAGGTAAACGTGTTCTTTAAGTCTTCAGAACTCACAACACTGATTTTGATTTCCCTTCCATTTGCTAAGGCAGATTACATTTTATTATTGGATTTCACATTGCAGGAGAACTACGGATTGGACCGGATAGAAGTGCGTGATAACGGCCATGGAATCAAAGCTGAAGACACTCCTGTGATGGCTCTGACACATTTTACTTCAAAGATCTTTTGCCACGAAGACCTGGAGCGACTGGAGACATACGGCTTCAGAGGAGAGGCACTGGGCTCCATCTGTGCTGTGGCCGAGGTGACAACTATTCACCAACATGTCTGTATTATATTACAGTCAGATCAGAATAGGCAAATGGGACCGTGCTATTAGAATCGGAAATTGTTTATTTGTCGCACAGCACATTTACATAGTTACAGCCAAGGGGACTGCATATAAAAGTCCAAATAAAATGAGACTAGCATATTAAAAAATGAGGCAAGCTCATAAAATGAATATAAATCAAATAAGTACACACCCATGGTAACAAATATAAACAAAAAGCAGTAAGTTAACGTATACAAGAAGTAAAGTAGCAGCTATGAGTGACATTAAAGGGGCCCTTGTATGCTCATTCTCAGGTTCATATTTGTATTTTGTGTCTTGACAAAATACTGCCCTCTGTCTGAAACCAGAGCCCAGTCTCTGATTGGTTAGCTAGCTGGCTCTGTGCTACAGGAAAGGGAAAACCCCAAAAAGCCTAATAGAGCCTTTTTAAGAATGTGTTCAGTGTGAGAAAAAGTTTTTAGAGAGTACTTGTCCATGGACAAGTGACTTTGGCAATTTACTTGTCCGAATACATTTTTCACTTGTCCAGAATGGACAAAAATTGGGGCCACTGGAATCTTCTTCTTCGCCATCGTATTTTCCCATGTTTTTTACGATACCGCTAACGTAAGTGAGCGGTAAGATTTTACTGCATCACACATAGGGTTGGGTATCGTTTGGATTTTAACGATTCCGGTTCTGCTTTTCGATTCCGGTTATTTTCGGTTCTCGATTCCGGTTCTTTGAGAGGGTAAAAATAAGTCCCATGACAAACTGGGAGAAAAATATATTCATGAAAACTTTAAGTCAAATCTGTATTCCTATTTACAAATCACATCATACTGTTTAATTTCTTACGGTTATTGAATACAATTATATAAAAATAATCTCTGCATTGTTTAGTTAGTTCTAAGTGGTGCAGTTTGAGAATGTACAATTGGCCCAGGCTCCTCTGATGTTACACTGCAACCTGCCTGTGAGACAGAGTCCAACCACACATGTCCAACACATAGGCCCAATAATAATAATAATACATTATATGTATAGCCTATAGGCCTAGCGCTTTTCTACAACTCAAAGATGCTTGCATGCTTACACATGTCCTGCAATACACATGATGCAGCTGCCCAGCTGCTCACTGTTTGTAAAAGTAAATAAATAGTATTTTCATTTCAATAATTTACTTTCTTTACCCTGCTTCATAAACAATACTGACATCCCTGTGCTCCTCCGATTCTGGGGGTCCGGGGATGTGAGGACAGCGCGAGGACACAGACAGGGAGGCTGCTTTACTTCATAAAGGAAATGGCGGTCAATATTAACAACACAGGAGCTAAAACGCGTAATAACCTTCATTACGTGTTAGAGAAACAACATAAGAAAGTTTGACAAAGATGAGGCAAACGGGCAGCGGATCCGCTGTGTGTAGAAAGAGAGAGAGAGAGAGAGAGAGCTGCGGTCCGCGGGGCTCGGCCTCGCCTCCTGTCCTCACAACTCTTATTAATCCCGGGACCGGACAATTGTTATTTGTTCTTACACGGAACCGAGTTTTGCTTCCCAACCCTGCCACTGTGCTTCCCGCCCTACCACGCCCTGCCCCGCCCCGTCTAACAGTACAGACAGCGGCGAAATGTATTTCCTAGGAATCGACAAGCAGAACCGAAACTAACATTTCTAAACGAACAATTGCGGACACGTACAATTTGCGAATGAGTTCTGCCTTTTGTCAACTGAAGTTATCAATAATTTGTCAATAAATGAGGGCGAAAAACGTCACTTGTCCGCCGGACAAGTCAATTGAAAGATCTACTTGTCCGATATTGTAAATAACACGTCCCGGACGGTGGGACGTGCACTTTTTCGCACACTGGTGTTATTTTACAACAGTTTTGTTACAGCTTGAAGTAATGAAGTAGCAGCCAAGAATAATATATATTGAACATAAGCAAAGATTATTGCACAACAGTGTTGTCATAGTGGTGCGTGCATATTGGCATGTGTGATACATATTGCTCTAAAATGTGTACAAGTTTTACATATACATACAATAATTGAACACAATTCTCACTTTTGTGTCAATTATAAATGTTATAAATGTAAGGTGGTTGTTAAGCATATCGGTTTTATTAGGAATTAAATATACATCCTGGTTTATTACAGCATATAAAGTGTGATGGTTGGAAGCCTGATGTTTTATTGTACTCTTCTCCTTTCAGGTGGCTGTCATCACAAAGACAGAGGAGGAGGACATCAGCACACAGTACACGCTGAACTTCACAGGACAGATTGTTTCTCAGAAGCCGTCTCACTTGGGTCAAGGCAAGACACAAATAATTCAATCCGTCTTTAGTGAGCAGCCAAAATCAGAGACAGCTTTAGACAATAATAGTAGAGTGGGTCACTGAAGTTGGAGTCACTCTGGGTTTGAATCTTTCTGGATCTACTATTCTACGAATCCAATTTCGCTTCAATATGGATTCTTAATTCAGAAATGATTCTGGGTGGAGTACATAGGGCTGCTAATTTCAGTATCGACTCTATTCTATTTTGCTGTGAGGAGTGGCAAATGATCACATGATAACAGAGTCAAATAAGTATAAGATTCAATTGTTATATCCAGGGGTGCACATAACTGGTACGCAGGTACGCATGCGCGGCAACAATCTGAAATGCGTACCGTCTCTTGTGTCACAAAGCGCATTTGCTTACCGACGTACTTGTGAAGCTTTTTCCAGAAGGCGGTTAGATCACCGGACGACAGAGTCGGTCTCCGTGTGCACAGACAGGGCTGCTGTTAACGTCGGTCTGTACAACGGAATTGTGCCAAAACTACGCCAACCGGCTGCGGAGGGAGACTCCCCCCCCCTTCACTGGAGAACTGCGCTAAAACAGCTGATCACAACGGTCACGCTCTGTGGTCACGGAGTACTCCACTAGCCCGTCCGTCCGTCCGTCCGTCGACTTTCCTGAAGTACTCCACTAGCACGCGCCCCCCCCCCCCCCCCCCCCCCCCCCCCCCGCCCCCCCGGCCCCGGCCGCCCCCCCCCCCCCCCCCCCCCCCCTCGACGTTCGCGATACAGAGGGCTTCATCATATAACTTTGAGTGGAGCCAGAAGTTGGAGTACCAAACACTGACTCCAGGTACTCATCCGAGTACCTCACTGAGAAAGTTATGTGCACCCCTGGTTATATCAACTACATTCATTGCAATCAGTCTTTGTTATTTAAAGAAACCAATGCAGCTTGACACAGCTGTGACTTGCTGTGAATGATACGTTTTTGTAAGTTAAAGCATACACTATAGTTGGGGCTTTACTTTGCTGTGGGATATTGATTTTCTTTTGGGTGGTTAAATAGGATTTGATGCTGGCTTCTCCTTATATCTACTGTGGGTAAAACACTGACCTCATACGTCCTCACTTTAAAACATCCAAACTATCCATCAAGGAATAACTTAGATAGAGGTAATATTAATACAGAAAAACACACACCTTGAACACTAACCAGTTACTCCAGTGTTTCCCCTAGGTTTACAGCTTTGGGGGGGCAATGTGGTGCTATATATATATATATATATATATATATATATATATATATATTTATATATTTATTAGGGCTGTCAAGTTGGCGCAAAAATGTTTTAACGCCACTAATTGTTTTAACGTGCGATTAACGCATGTGTATTTGTCCTCTGCCCGCCCTTAGTTTCAGAGCCCAAAGGCTTGACGTTGTTGTTGTTGTTAGTTGGATGGTGGAAGATTCTAGCGAGAGATATGGATACAAAAAAAGGTGTTTTAAACGGCAAGCCAATTACACAGCTGATGCCGACAGCCCCGCACCTGCCGCTCGCTTGCGGCAGACCACGCTTGAAAGTTTTCCGGGGAGACGCCTGGACAACAACAACGATAGCTAAATGGGTGGCTACAGCTTAACATTGTGGAGGACGAGGGGCTGCGCTAGATAATTTGGATCGTATCCAACGTGTTGACTGCACATCACAGCGCATTATTTTGACCCCAGTGGGAACTTCAGTCTCGTGCTTTGACTGTTATGAAGACAGAGGAGCGGCATCTCGCCGACAACTGTAAACAGGCTTGTCTGTTTGAGCAACTGGCTCAGTGCAGAGAAGTAGACAGGGTTGGGAGAGAGTGTAAGACAGAGAGAGAGAGGTTCCAGGTTGTTGTATTGAAAATATTCAGGAGAATATTTGTCATTGTTCAGAGGTTGTTGTGTTGAGGATATTCAGGAGAATATTTGTCATTGTTCCAATGATAATAAACAAACATTTGCATAAAGCATATTTGTCCACTCAAATGTTGATAAGAGTATTCAAAACATTCCTCTAAGGTACATTTAGAACAGATAAAAAATGTGCGATTAACTATGGACATTGTGCGATTAAATATTTTAATCGGCTGACAGCCCTTATATAATATATATATATTTTTTTGTGTTTTTTTTTAATATATATATATATATATATATATATATATATATATATATTTAAAAAAAAAAACACCTTGAATTTCAGGGGGGGCACGGGGCTGTTGGCAGAGCCCCGCCAAGACAATGGTAGGGGAAACACTGTAGTCTATTTGTGTCATTTAGCCTTGATGCTTAAAAACCCTCTTATCTTACAATCTGTTGCACACCTCTGCTCTTTGTGTTTTGCAGGAACAACAGTGAGTGTCCTGAAACTTTTCAAAAATCTTCCAGTGAGACGACAGTACTATTCCACAACCAAGAAGTGCAAGGAAGAACTGAAGAAGGTGCAGGACCTGCTGCTGGCCTACGCCATTATAAAACCTGAATTAAGGCTCACACTCATTCACAATAAGGTCAGTAGCTCCTCCTAAATTTGCAGATATAAATAGGTAACGTTTTTTCAACAAATTTGAGTTGTGAGTAGTCTAAATGTAATGCCAAATGTAAATGGCAGCTTTCGTTTAGCACAATGCATTATATATACAATTAACAATGGTTACTGGTGACATTTTACATTTAGGCAAAGTTAAAATTACTTATAATACATTTTATTTTTCATTTGTCAAAGTGATGTGCCTTTACAAAAATGAGTATAAAACACTGAGGATTTGAAAGGTGAACTTTAAAGGTTTGTAGTTCGGTACATCAGGGATAAAGGCAGTTTTGGTCAGCTTGGTTTTATGTAGGTAACAAAATAGTTTTTACTGTGGAAAAAAACGTACATATAAGTTACAATAAAGATTACATTTTGAATCAAAAAACATATCTATTTGTCCTAGGTTCAAACCAAAAACAAGCCCCAGCATTAATCACAATTTAGCTATCTGTGCATTACAGGCAATCATCGTTTCCTTAAAATATATTAAATACACGGCTGTGTCCTACTTGGAGCTACAGTACACTGGTATCTGTGTCTTTAATCTGAGCGTAGAGATGGACAGCAAGAGGGGATAATACATCAGGAGTGGTGTGAGGAGTTTCTGTGGACGTTGCAGTGCATCTTATCCACTGTAAAAACCTTCCACATTAGTTATCCATTTTCACTATTTAAACAAGGTCTGTATGCACTGTTATGTTGCTGGCTTCAACAGCCAGTCCTATGACCAACAATCAAAACAAAAAAGGACCATGGGATAACATTTTATTATTTTATGCTAATATGTAGACAAGGAAGATGTAGCCAAGATCAGCAAGAGACGCTGAATGTGTTGGATGTCAACTGTCTTCTGACTGTTTACTGCAAGTGTTGAGATTTTCCCGACTACAGTCTCCATTCCCTATAGTCGCCTTTCAAGTCCGTTCAGTTAAGGGTATTACACTTCGGCTGGAGCCACACAAGGACGATAGCGCAAACGGACCGAAATCGATATCAAAAAAGTCTTCCGTCCACACGCAACAGGCACCAGAAACGTGTCCGTTCACACGAGACCGTTCGAAAGCGCTGGAGACGCTGTAGTACATATGCCGGGCCTGTAAGTTGCGCTGTACTCCTGCCACAAAAGCAGCGAAGAAGACTTCGCGCATGGTTGCCATGGTTGCCCTTCTGTTTATTCTCCGCTGTGGACGCTCTGGCTCTTTTTCTCCCTCCCCGAGGCAAGCGTGTTCTCCTGCTGTAAATCTCTCCGGTAGTCCACCAGCAGATGATAAACACCCACCTCTCCGCCTCTTCCAAGGGACGAGAGGACCGTGCGGCAGAGTTTCAGTTAGATTTGTTTTCGCCGGTCAACATGTCCGTTAAAGTTGAAATCTTCCGGACAAAATTAGAAAAGTGCCGGTCAGAGGTCTTCTTTGTTATTTATTGAGCTTTAAAACAAATTGATAAAGACTCTATATAATAATATAAGAATACAAAACGGAGCCTCTTTTCCTCCCCCTCTTCTGAGAGCCCAGCAGCTGATCTGTGAGCAGGCGAGGTGGGGAGAGGCGGGGCTATTACTTAAACGTTATCAGGAAATGGTCGTATAGGTGTAAACACGGAGCCGTTTGCCCCCCCCCCCAGAGTGCTTCGTTCGCAGATCTACCCACCTTGGGACCCGTTATCGTTTTCTGCGTTTCCATGTCGGCCTTGTGTGGCCAAACCGTCTATATGATAGAGAACTGTAGCGGATATGACCGTTATCGTCCTCGTGTGGCTGGGGCCTTGGAAAATTGGTTAAAAGAACACATAAAATACATTTTAATCACTTCTCATACTGTGTGTTGTCCTTAACGCACAGCAACCACAAGGTGTCCTCATCAGTCTTCCAATGACTGTTCCCACATCACTGGCTCAAAATCTCCCTCAGTTTTTGTTCATATGCCATATATTTATGGCACAGTGATGTATGTGTGGTCTTAATTGAGACAATGCCAATGTGTACAAGCACATGTAAAATGCCATACTTTATAAGTGTAATTCATATTGGAGGAAAAAAAGTTTTGAATCCAAGGAGTTCTGGTCCTTTACACTTTAACTGTACTGCTAGCACTTCTTATAATAATAATAATAAATTATATTTATACTAAACATTCGAAAGAAGTCAAAAAGATGTTTACAACATAATGCATTAAGAGAAATAACTTGCATGGAATTATCTGCATTTGCGCTGCATTAGAAACATTGACATTTGTTTTTGTTTTTAATGTGGTAAATCAATCAATGAAAATAATCATTAAAAACAAGATACATGGGTTGGGGGGACAAAAATACTTGATGATGCCATTTTGTCATACGATGTTTCCTGGTGAAAACTTCACTTATTTGATAATGTGAAATATTTTGGGAAAGGATGTGCATGCATATTCTAGATGCTAATAACAGTATTTCTTAAGATTCGAGCATGAACAATTTGATTCACAATCAATCGTTTATCAAATGAGTTACCAATTAATATTGTGTCAACTGACCATTAGTAAACTAAGGTTGCAGCTCTAATGTTTACTTCTAGTATAATGATGACATGTATGAATCTTTCCAACCACTCAGTTTGACTCCACAGGGAACAGTGACGATTTTTCCTTCATAAAAAACTCTCTGACGTAAAGTGATTCTAAATTGCAACATATGAAGTGTAGCTTTAAGGACTGTTTATGTCCTTTAGTGAATGGAAAGCCAATAAACAAGTTGATTGTTGGGTGACGTAGTTCACAATAACTAGCACACATACCAAAGAAATGTATTGTATTCCACAATGTACAATTGTATTGACAGCATTTATCATCAACCTAAACACCAGTCATTATTTAATATTGGAAGTATATTTAGGTTGCATGATTTTAGGCCAGTTTTGTTTGGTTACTTTTTAATTTAATTAATTTGCCCTGGGTTGCAGACTTTTCACAATAAGATTAATTAGCTGTGGAACTATTTAGGAATTACACATTTCCATCCCTTATGCTCTTTCCCACCGCAGCTAAGCGTAACTGTCAGGTGCTCCGAACACAAACATTACTGACTGTTAACTCTGATTATGACGCCTGAGTAAGTTGCTGAACACAGCTGCACACTTAACCCCAGATTCGGTTTCAGCTGCAGCCACAGGAGTGGTGTGGTGTGGGTCACACAGGGGCCAAACGACCACCTTATAACTTTCATAGAAATCAGGTTGGATGTGATCAGACTAAGAAGAAGCTAGTGAACCTTTTTTGTGCAATCAGCACTCTGTTGCCCCTATCCCTTATCTCCAACTCTGCTATTTGTACTGTGTCGTGTTTCACAGCTTCTTGAAAAAACATTTACAGGAGTGATCCATTTACATGCGCTAAATTGCGTATTTAATAGCCGAGACATGCCCTGCAACAGAGTGCATGCTTTTAGAAATCAACACCCGCGAAATATGTTCAATGGTGGACATAAGCTAACTGCTTAGGAAAATAATTATGACCTTAAATAATAACTTTATTTCTAAAATGTATTTTCAGTAAAACAGTTACAAAGTGTTGTATGCATAAAACAGAGCAAAGATGGGAAAAGATACAAAGTGTCAGGAAGCAAAATCGAGAACTACAGGTGCAATGTCAAATATTGATATAAAAACAATAAAATGAATTCAAACCAACAGTCATAAAAGTAAATAGGTAAAAAAAAAAATACAAAATCAGCGGAATTAAATGCAGCAAACAAGTGGTTTATGAAGAGTGATTTAACATGGGGTACGAAAAAATAAATGTAAACACATCAAATGAAATAAATAAGTAAAAACCTTCATTTGCCCCCGAATAAAAGCAGAGTGCACAGTTGTAATGTTTAACACTTCTGTATATTAATATTTGTACACCAATATTTCTACTGCTGTATAGTGTTCAAAGTGTAAATAATACAACAGTTCTTGTTGATATGAAATAAAAGCATGGTTTATTTCATGTTTGTTTAAAGCCATTCATTTTCACTTGAACAACATTGTCTTTACCATGTCTTTAATGTTCCCTGCCCTAAATGTTTGACATGCTCTGATA
This sequence comes from Gobionotothen gibberifrons, assembly GCA_943591055.1. Taxonomy (NCBI): domain Eukaryota; kingdom Metazoa; phylum Chordata; class Actinopteri; order Perciformes; family Nototheniidae; genus Gobionotothen; species Gobionotothen gibberifrons. The sequence continues at coordinate 164,557 of CALSBZ010046918.1, forward strand.
AGGCTTCTGTTCATGCTGTTACTAACTTGACGGGGGGTTTATGCTGTGTGATCCGCCTGATGTGGACTTATGGAGGTTGACTGGTGTCATATTGTTTGCAGGTGGTGGTTTGGCAGAAGGCCAAGGTAGCCGATCACAGAAGTGCCCTCGTTGCTACACTGGGAGCCAGCACCGTTGCCAACCTGCTCCCTTGCCACCATCGCCAAGAGCAACCAGAGGTCAGTTAAGGCTTCAGGGTTTCCCACACATAGACTATACTTGGGCGGGCCGCCCAGGTATATTAACGGCCGCCCAAGTATATTTCACGACCCATTTAGTTTTTTGTTTTTTTTATTCGTTTTTTTTTTTTTTTTTCGTCCGCGACCACAACGCCATCTGTGATCAATGAACTTGTGGACAATGATCCCTCACTCTACGCCTCCTGTACCCAGTCCCGGACTGGCCATTGGGAGGACCGGGGGGTTTCCCGATGGCCTGGCCTGAGGACTTTTTGAGTGACTGGCTGTCTACATGATGTGGCCTGCCGACATGGTCACTGTCATACAGATCATAAATCAAAGCCATTGATTGGTCTCTGTGTCATTCAAGCTCAGCATAACCTCAGCTCAGGTGAGGTAAAGGACTCTCTGAGTCTAAGTTCTCAGTGGGTCTCAAACGGTTTGGTAAACACATATTTCCATTTGAGGGTGTCAGTGTTTTTTCATATTGGAAATGGTATGTTATTGGTTATGGCCATGATTTTATGATTATTGAAATGTATACAGTTCTGTTTCATAGGTGTTCCCATAGATCTAGTCTCTTTATTTCCCCCTCAAAGTGCACCAGATTGATGCATTTAACTCCAACATTTAAAAAAAATCTTACCGGGGGAACATGCCCCCGTACCCCCCTCGAGGATCTGAGGTCCACCCCCACTTAAAATCACATGGGCAGATTCCTAAATACATTTACAATTTTAATAATAACTTCATAATAACTGAACGCTGCTTTACCATGTTTAGTTCTGACTCTGGGGACAGAAAGCTGACCAGTCCCTGAAGACCTGAGAGATCTAGATGGTTCATAATTTAGCAGGAGGTCAGAAATGTATTTTGGGCCTAAACCATTCAGTGCTTTATAAACCAGCAGCAGTATTTTGAAATCAATTATTTGACAGACAGGAAGCCAGTGTAAAGACTTCAGAACAGGAGTGATGTGATCCACTTTCGTAGTGTTAGTGAGGACTCGAGCAGCAGCGTTCTGAATCAGCTGAAGCTTTCTAATAGATATTTTAGTGAGACCTGTGAAGACACCATTGCAGTAGTCGAGTCTACTGAAGTTAAAAGCATGGACAAGTTTTTCCAAATCCTGCTGTGACATTAGTCTTTTAATCCTAGATATGTTCTTTAGGTGATAGTAAGCTGATTTAGTAACTGTTTTAATGTGACTGTTGAAACTCAGGTCAGAGTCCATGACTACACCTAGATTTCTGGCTTTACCTGTTGTTTTGAACATTACAGACTGAAGCTCAGCGCTAACTTTTATACGTTCTGCCTTGGCTCCAAAAACCATTACCTCAGTATTATCCTTGTTTAATTGGAGAAAGTTCTGACACATCCAGTCATGGATTTGTTCAATGCACTTACTCAGTGTTTGAATTGGAGCATAGTCTCCTGGTGAAATGGTTACGTAAATGTGTGTGTCGTCTGCATAGCTATGGTAACTTATTTTGTTGTTCTTTATTATCTGAGCCAGTGGTAGCATGTAGACGTTAAAGAGAAGAGGCCCCAAGATGGAGCCTTGAGGAACCCCACATGTCATATTTGTCAACTCGGATGTGTATTTACCTATGGAAACAAAGTTGTTTCTGTCCTTTAAGTAGGATTCAAACCAATTTAGAACTGTTTCCGAAAGTCCCACCCAGTTTTCCAGTCGGTCTAGTAATATGTTGTGGTCAACAGTGTCAAACGCAGCACTGAGATCTAATAATACTAACACTGAAGTTCTGCCACTGTCTGTGTTTAAGTGGATGTCATTGAAGACCTTTACACGAGCAGTCTCAGTGCTGTGGTTTGGACGAAATCCTGACTGGAACACATCGAAACAGTTATTTAAATGCAAGAAGTTACTCAACTGTTGAAAAACAACTTTTTCAATGATTTTACCTAGAAATGGCAGGTCTATGAAGGGTCTGCTAACAAACGACCAACAGAAAGGTTAATGTTAATGTTGTTGCACGTCACAAAGGCACGTCACCTCAACCCCCGCAAATTTTACATAAGCTACAACAATTATTTCACATTTTTGATAAGTCAGTTTGATATATATTTCCCCCACAAAATAACCATTTATATATCAGGAAGTCACCCTCATGTATCCTTGATTTCATGATATTTCTTGTAGGGATGCACGATATTGGTTTTTTGAAACCGATACCGATAACTTCCTGCTTCTCAAGACCGATACCGATACCGATAACCGATAATAATATTATATATA
>CALSBZ010046918.1:167434-189622 GCA_943591055.1 Gobionotothen gibberifrons
TTGCATTTGTTAATACAAATAGCAAGCGAACTATCTAACTCTGAAACTTTGAAATAGTCCCATACTACCGACGACATGTTTGTTTACTGTCCTGGTTTCACGGCTGCACACCATTTACGTCACAGCCAGGCACCTCACTCTGAGGTGAAATGTTCCTTAAACCTGTCTGACTGTCTTATGGTCAAAGTCACCTTTGTTATTCTTAAGAAAAGGGTGGCGTGAATGTGAAGAGACTACTTGGAGTGCAATGCACTCTGACAGATAAGCGTCACAGGCACATTGCAAGGCTGAGCTGACCACATCACCCCAATTCTGGCCTCACTGCACTGGCTTCCAATTCGGTTCCGAATTGATTTTAAACTCCTTTTTATTTGTTTTTAAAGCACTAAATGGGCTGACTCCGACTTATTTAGCAGAACTCATCCATCGCTACAACCCAGCCAGAGCCTTAAGGTCGGCTGACCAGCTGTTGCTGATAGTGCCCAAGACCAGGCTCAAAACCCGAGGGCACCGAGCCTTCGCAGCAGCTGGCCCTAGGCTCTGGAACACTCTGCCCCTCCATGTGAGGTCGGCCCAGACCCTAGGGGTTTTTAAATCTACACTTAAGACTCACTTCTTCTCTCTGGCCTTCTAGTCAGAGCGGAGCACGACTCCTGACTTTTCCCTGTATGTGATTTTTATTTTTGCTGTTGTAATTTGTTGTCTTCTGTTTGCTATTGTAGTAAAGTGTTTTTATTGTATGTACAGCACTTTGACTCGACCAAAAATCGTTTTAAAAATGTGCTATACAAATAAGATTTTGATTTGGCACAAAGTCGTAAGCTGCCGACCCACACACCTCCACTACACTACTTGCACTCTTTGCTCTCACACTGAGGCTCCCATGCCCCTTTGCCCTTCATTGTGTGGCAATTATGGTAGTTCACCATAATACACAAACTTGCCCCCTTAAAAAAGCTAATTTTTCAAATCCATCTTAATCTTATGTCAGTCTCCTTTTCAGGTTCAAATCAATTTAACAATTGGGACAGATTTAATTTATTTCAGGAATGTTCCTGAAGTCATTTTGACAAATTGTCTTTGCTTTATAAAGATCTTAATATAACTGTCAATATTACATGTAATGTCTAGTTAAGATTGATACATTTCGCAGAGCAAATGTGTGCATGCACGTTATACTTGACCGTGAGCTCATCATGAACGCCTGGTCTGCAGCCAGCACATGTGGTCAGTTGGTGGCTGGCCAACTGTTCCCTTGCCCTTTTCTCTTGAGTTCTTTTCTGATGAAAAGTGAGAGATTTGTGTTAGCTAAGCTTTGCTGCGCTGGTCATAATCAAATTATTGTGGAGCAGTAACTTTCTGCTTGGTCACGGTAGATGTCATGTGGCTCGTACCTGCTGCCAGGCTGCCAGCTAATCCACTCTGACAGATATGGAGCAGCCCTTTTCACCCTGTTTCTCTCTCATTTTTCTCTTTGTTGTTGTTATTATGCTGCTGCACCTCTGTGCCCAGTTATGAGAACGACCTTTCACCTCTTCCTCCTACTCCCTGTAGCAATGAAAGAGAACTTTTGTCCTCTTTGTCCTCAACACCAAAGCTTAGTGATCAAGGGAACCAGGTTGACAATTTCACCGGGGCCTCGCTCCGGGAGAATCTTAAGAGCCGTTCTACTGCAGAACAAAATGTGACACTCGTTTTTGGCAGCATGACTTCACATAGCCACGGTCCTTTGGGGCCAGAGGTGCCGTTCGTGCTCTCATAAAGTGACCCTAATGAGCAGAAATAGAGAGAAGCACATGTGCCCCGACCTGAAACAGCAGTTCATTTATGAACTTCATTGGCGTGCGTTGCTGCTAATAATGAGCCCTAGGCAATGTGGAAAAAAGGCATAGCTATGCCGCTTGCAATCTGTAGAGCATTAATAGCCTTCCATAATTTCTTACTAGCTTACATTGAGGATGATCATGATTCAGTTTTAGGTGCAATTGTTCAGTTGTAATTCGGTTAATCAATTTCAGCTCATGAAGAGTGGCTCTGGCAAGATTCTAGGTGAAACGTGATCACATGCCTGAAATTGATACACTTGAGAAGAAATTCTGCTTACTGAGAACAAGTTTTAATATTAGTCTTTGTATTGTCCTTTTGTCAACTGCACAACTTTTGTCCTGGTTTGACTGTTTATGAAACATATAGTATAAATCATATCCCAAAATATGGATTACAAGGCAACTTCAGTCAAACAAATACACAGTTTAACTATCTTCCTCATGTACACAAAATTTAAACTTATAAGGCATTTCAATTTTTTTATAGGCAACATAACACCAGATTTGAATAAAACCTTGTAGTTTAATGAAAGTAGTGATCATGAATTTTTCTTTCAAAAAACTTTTTCTGGCATTATATGAAATAACCTCTTGATCCGACATTTAGAAATGGGTACATTTTAACCCAATGTCAACAGAAATGTAAATTAGTTGATGGGATCAGTGTAGTGAGCTTCTCTGGGATTTAAGATTTACTACTCGTCCTCTTTATGCCGTGACAGTGTATGTTGGTATGCCATTCTTGCTGCTGAGTGCCGACTTGCATGCGCACAAGCAGAATTAATGGCTTCCTTCCCAGCTGTGCAGCTGTGCTGTCAGCAGAATGGATCAACCGTGCCGTTCTAATTGAAAATGTAATGATGATAAAGTTATAATGTTAGTTATTTAATAATGTCATGGTTCCTTACTGGAAAGTTTGTATATGATACAGACTTTGTGATTGATCAGAAACCTTTTCTTTTTTTTCCAGATTGTTTTAGAGGGCTTTTTTCCAAAGCCTGGAGCAGATTACTCCTCTACAAGCTGCTCTAACCCGGACAAAACATTTATATACGTCAACAACCGGCCTGTCCACCACAAAGATATAATGAAGGTAATAATTTTAGATAACTCCATACAAAACAATCCATACAAAGAATATTATTTTGTTTCTAATACCATTATTTTATGTTTATTTAAAAAAAACTCTGCATCTCCTCGTTGGATTGTGTGATGGATCGTCAGTTGTTGCGTCAACACTACACCGCTCAGTATCCAGATGACTCGGCGCAAAACCGTTATCCCACTGTCATGCTTAAGATTACAGTTCCACCAAACTCAGTCGATGTCAATCTGACACCGGATAAGACCCAGGTTCTTCTTCATAACAAGGTAGCTATGGATTTCAGTATATTTGGATAGAATTAGGTCAGAGCTCAATTCACTCATGATAAAGTAGGAATGGGGCTGTATAATATTTTATTGCAGATCACAGTAAAAATCACTTGCAATAAGATTAGATGAGATGTGGTAAATTATTGGAATAATGGTGAATATCGTTACGAGTGAAAAAGCTTTCTAGCTTGCTATCATGGTAGAGAAATGTTAAACATAGTCTTATATTTAAAATACAGTCTTTTTCATGTAGAAAATAACAGACTCACGTAATGTTGCTATTTATGTAGTTCTCCGCAAGCTGACTGAATGTATTATGTTGACCTTATTTTAGACTGTTGGTGTTCCATCTGCGTAGAAATGTTTGTTCCTTGATGAACATGCTTTGGTGCCGTTTTATTAGTTTTTTAAGCTCTGTGATCCATCTGAAATGTAGGAGGCTGTGCTGACCGCAGTGGAGGTGTTGCTAGTTTCTCTCTATGGCTATCGGTGTAATGATGCCCCAACAGCGAAGCAGCTCGCCTATCACACATCCTCCACACCGTCCAGTCCTTCGCAGACTGAGGCTTTACAACCGGACAATGAACAGAGTGTAGAGAGGGATGACAGTCTCACCAAGCTACAGAAGACCTACCTCAAAGATGCACCTAAACACATTGACACAGTTCCGTTGAGCACTGAAGCTTCACTGGACCGCCCAACCTCAAACGGCAGCTCTTCATCCTCCATAGCCGAGGACTGGATTGTAAATCAGATCCCAGCTAGGTTCGACTCCAGCTTTTCTCTCTATGATGATGAAACAGCCCAGACTACAAGCAAGTCCCCTGAGAGACTTGAAGACATTGCTGTGTCGGGTGCAGACACGAGAAACGACGAGATATCTGCCGAAGACTGGAGCCGAGGGGCGGCTTTGATCGACCCTGTATCAGGTGAACCCCTGCAGCCCGTCAGCATCCACCAACCTTTAAAGAACAATCATTCAGACTCGGATAAGGCCAAGAGTCATGGCAGCCCAAACAAAAAGATGCTCAACGCCATAACGGAGAAGCGGGCCGCTCTGACGGCCTACGACCTGATCAGCAACCGCGCCATGAGGGCACCACTGACCCCCGCCGCCCTGTTCGAGAAGGAGGCCAGGACAGACGTCCTCAGGGAGAAACCTTCAGCCAGCCTGCAGGATATCAGCGTCACAGTTCAGGAGAGGTGGAAAAATCTGAGGGAGGAAGACCGTAAGAAGTGAGTTTCCAGACCTTCACCTTTCCAAGCAGTTGTTTCCATTTCTTGTTATTTGCAAGGCAGAGCACGGGGGGAAAGTCTGACCTGTCATTTGCATGTGTAAAAGCCCAGTCTGGAAATGCTGTTGATACGAGCTGTATTTTTTAATTTCCAGACAACCGCATCTAATGGGGGCTAGGGTAGATGACATTTTCCGCAGTATGGCAGATATCACTAATCGTGAAATGTGTTCTATTTCCAAAGTATTAAGAATCATAAGAATAAGATTATTAAACCGAGTGAATCTGTGTTTGTTTCCTAAACCTACAATGATCCCTGAACAGAGACATCCATAGAGACACTAGATTTAAGAGACATTAGCTGATATAACCTAAATATTCCCTTTTTTATATATGATATTTCATTTCTAATTTTAAAAGCACAACATTAGTATAATATCTAAATGTCCTGTTCCCAGGTTCCAGTTCATTTTGTATTGCAAAGCTCAACTATGCTTACTTTACAAGTGGTATGAGGAGTGACACATAGTTGGCTTGTCACGAACAGATTAGACACAGGACAGATGGAGGTAACGAGTGTTTGTGTTTGACCCTTGCTCACTCGGGGTCAAGGGATTTACAATGATGAAGGTATGACGGGAATGGAGTTTGATAAGCAAACAAAAAAATTAAACATGATGATCAGATAAATATGCATTTTTGTAAGTATAGCGTCATTATCAAGGCTCATAATCTACGTTTGCTTCCGTCTGGAGTCTGACAGCTAAGTATACAAAACATTCACAAACTGGTGCCATTCGCAGGTCAAATAGCATAGCACAGCGCGCATTCCATGCTTAAGGTTCAATCAATTAATTGTCTCGATACTTGTAATGTAATAGGAGAGAGGTGAATCTTGACAGTGTCATCGTTATTTGTTGATACAGTCCAGATGCCATGTCAGTAAAAGAAAGCACAAACTGTGCTTCCTACTGATCTCTATCCACTCAGCTACTCTGTAAGTTGCATCATGGAACAACACCGTTATACCGCGCTGAACGCGCTTCAACCTAATTATGTTAGATTACTGCATACCAATTTAAAGTAATTGCAAAGTTGGAAAATGTGCATCAGCACTAGTTGGGGCCTTATGTAAGGTATCGAAGAGTGTATGGAAAAAGACATCTGTTTAGAATCCTGGCTCGACGTACGGCTGTCTTAAACATGAAATAAGATGTGGCAAGGACTTTGCTCCTTTCATCGCCACTGTTAAGTGGCTGACCACTTCTAGGAATTACACTTGCACGAGTTCACGAAACAGGTTCTTAGAATAATGGGGTGCTGAAGTGTAAGTTCTAATGCTGAACATATGAAAATCCACGGAAACATCAGAATAGAGTCAGAATACTGATTTGCTGAGGAAGCTCTCTATTAAGAACAAGGTAAAAGATTATATGTATAAATTGTAGACATCAACAGATGGCTCCTTAACAGCTTTGCTAAACTGTAGAAAATAAATGTAATAATAACTTATCAACAGGAACAAAATGGTATGTATAGTCAGAAAGATTCGGAATGTTATGATTGACTTTGCTATTGTCATCTAGTGGTATTTTGCAAAACTCAAATGGTTAGTGCGTATTTATTTATTTTTGTTTGTTTAATTATATATTACAAGATGTTTAGAACTAGTGTTATGAACCAGGTCAAAATTCTCTTTCTAATATGTATATATATTGTATTGACAAAAACAACATTTTACAGCAATATAATTTGCCCATTTTCATTTTTAATAGAGCTTGAACGTACCGTAATGCAACTCAACGGAACCTCTAACAATGTCAGCTGTTAGCTTTATTATTTACTTTTTTAAATAATGTTTACAGAACGTAGCTGCCCACCGTCTGCTAACAGCTGTGTCCCTCTGCCGATTTGAACACAGAATAGTTGTTACAAGTTATGTTTATGTGGTTGCACTTCCATAAAGTTGGTAGCCTAACAAAATAAAGGTAAGATCAGTGGAAATGAAGAAGAAGTGATATCCTGATTTTGTATTATTGGACTTTACTGTATCTGCACTTTAATGATCCAATGCTGGCTCTTGTCAAAAACTTATTTTCAAGCCCAATCCAAGATAACCCCGATGACATCATTTAGGGGTATTTTCTCTCAAACTTTGGAAAAAAGAGCCACAGGAGACATTATTTAACTTTTTTTGCAGATTGAGTAGTTAAGATCAAACCGAACTTCATGTGTGAAATGGGAAGTTCCTTTTATTTAGCTTTTACCTTGAAGCCTGGGTATGTTTTATTATACAAATCTCCAAATCGGTGCATGCTGGGAAGGAAATTGGGATAGATTCCAAATTGGTTCGACACTGGTCTAGGTTTTAGTCTAAAATACTTGGTTGAACTCTGCAGGTATGAGGAGAAGGCAAAAAAACACCTGGAGCACCATGACCAGAAGACCAGGTTGGCCTCTGCTGAAGGCCCCAGAGAGACGAGTGTGAGCAGCCCAAGGGGCCATGCACAGGGACACAAGCGCAAGGCCCCGCTGTCCAACCAGCAGCTGCTGGATGAGCTCTTCTCTGTGCAGCCCCAAAAGAAGATGAGGAGCCCTGCACTGAAGTCTTCGCAGCCCCTCCCCTGCAGCATAGCTGCCCTTCGGCTGCAGCTCCAGCGCCTTTCATCCCAGAGCAGCACAGTGCCACGGGGCCTCCGTCTTGTAAATCGGCTGGCCTCTCACAGCGCCTGGGTCATTTTATGTGGTCAGAGGCTCATGTTGTTAAACCCATTTCGGGTGGAGGAAAGCTTGCTGTTTAAGAGACTCCTTGAGAATAATATACTTCCAGCAGTGAGTCTGCAGAACCCTATACCGTTAGCAGATGGGTAACGTATCACTCACTTCTCAACAGCAAAATGTCAAGCCTGAGTTTGTTTTTTCTAGAAAACTGCAAACTCATCCAATTTCTTTACATACATGTATGTTTAAGACTATTTTTAAGAAAAACAAATCCTGATTCATTTTTTTCTATTAAGGCTTCCCTAATGTGTTTGTTAAACCTCACCTTGTCTCTCTTTATAGAAGTCTCGGGGGGGCTGAATATACTGAGGCTTTGTGCAACATGGAGAAACAAAGCCCTGAGCTACACGGAGGGGCCCTCTTCTCTGATCCCAGGCTTGTGGCTAATGGCTTTAAAATCCAATTCACTCCAGGTACATTGTAAATAAATGTGGACCAATGCCGCTGTATTAGCAGTCTTATTTGATTGAATATGAATCGTTTCCCACCATCAATATGAAAACAAGCCTTTCTTATAAATCACGCTGTTTAAAGATCTCATGGATGGCCTAGTTTTATTTACCAAATGTTGGAGCCATTTGTTGTCATTTAATGTCATAGTTCACCAGTCACTTAGAAAAGTCAAACATACAGTTTCAGGTAACTGGATTACAGGCAATTATTCCCGATTGTCTTGGAAAAACATTTCCATTCCTTTAAAAACAATGTCCATCATGAAAAATAGCAAATGATGAATAAGCAAAGTTGTAAATCATGAAAGAACAATAGCAACCAATGCAAACCTTGTCTAATAGATATATAAGAGATGCCAGACAATAGATCAAGGCAAATGTCATAACTTTGAAACATTATGTACATTGACCAAAATCTTTATGCGCACACATGTATTTTTCTTAGGGACATAACACTTAGAGATTCAGTCATACTTACCAATAATCTGGTACATTTAAACAACCAGTTAAAATATTGCTGCAAGTATAACATATGCAAATAATTGTTCTGAAGTCATCATTCTCTTTATGAAAGCCAAATCCAATGTATTCATGTTTATTCACGAATTGCTCCGTTTAATACAGCCTATACACAGTTTTTTCCAAAGTCAAAAGTAAGGTCAATATAAATGATAAATATAACGGACAAATAAACCAGAACACCTCCAATTAAACTTGTTTTTGTATAATTATGACATGTGTTGGTTATTTTTTATTGCTGGAACGGTTCACCTCAGTTGACATTGGCTCTCTGCCTGACAGAGTGCGCTCACAGTGGGCAGGTACCCCAGTGGGCAGGTGATGAGAACGGTTGCCCTTTGAGATATTCAAGGAATTTTCATTTGGCACTGCCAGCCTCGGTGGGTGTGCATCGGAGTGAAGGTAGCGGCACATGTAAGATGGTTTCATAGCACAATCTCTGCTGCATATCTTGTCCATTTCTTATGATTGTATTACATGTGTCATATTATTTATTATCCAGTAATATTGTATTGTGTATAATGTGATCCTGCAGATACTGTCAATTTGTAAATATTTGTATTGCGTTTAACATGCTATTTTCCCAAAAAGTAAAAGTGTTACTCTTTGCATACATTTTAAAAGGCAAATGTGTCAGACAGGCAACACAACCAGCACAGAAATATTTGAGAAATATTTTTAATTTCCTCTCCAGGTTTTTTTTCAAGCCATTCGGAGTTCATTTTGCATCCAAAGACGTGTATCGGAAATATAAATCGTTCATGATTTGCAGTATTTCCTCATGAAATGAGAAGCTATCATTCTTCTACCCTACAAGACAACTTCCTTCCAGTCTGCTGGGGCTTCTATTAGTCATTTAACACTCCATTTGGCCCCTCGCTTGTTTAACTTGGTCATCACTCCCATCGTAAACCACAATATTTATTTATTATTCTTTCCTGGAGATAGTAGTGGCGTCTGGAGTATATTAATCCTTGTTTTCTGCTTGTTTTGGCCAGGCCTCACCTCAGACGAGAGACATCTGGAAGTGACAGGAATGGCAGACTGCGTGCCTTTCCTCGGTGTGGAGGACCTCAGGGAGATCCTGACTGCAGTTCTTCACAAGAAGGCTAAGACCGTGCAAGAGTGCCGGCCACTTAAAGTCACAAACTACCTACAAGTAAGAGATGCTATACATTAATAACAAATGGCATTACTGCTGTTTATGTTATTAAATATCTAAATTGTGACTCACAGGGTGAAGCAGTACGACTTGCCCGTCAGTTACCTACACATTTATCCAGGGAGGATGTGGAGGAAACTCTCGTAAGGATGGATCAGCAGCTTGGAGAGAGCAGCCGGAGCTGCATCCATGGACGACCGTTTCTCCAACATCTATCTGATGTCCCATCTACTGACCAGGAGGCTAAAGCTCTGCTGAAGCCTTTAGAGCTGTAAGAACACATCTTAATAAAAAAATCACAGAAGTGCAATATCCAGCTGTCTCATTTGAACGCAGCTGATTATCTTCAATGTAAGCTACTTGATATGTTTCTATCTCAGATGATGTCCAACATTGTTACAAACGGAACACAAGAGACCGTATTTTTTAACATTTTGTGCTTTTCATTTTGTTCTTTCATTTCACAATAAATAATTTTATTTGACAGAACTGCTGGAGCCAAGCTATTATGATTGCTCTGTGGTGAACAGATAATCACAGTTTAGATTGTGACCTTTTTTAAAGTGATCAAAAAGAAATATACACACAGAGACGTCTGTCATTTAAGTATAATAATACATCAGCCGCCAATAGTTGAAAACCAGATTCAGGTGTATGTGTTATTCACTAAATGAATGTATAGTATGATTGTGTTGAAACAGCCTGATTCTCATAGCTTTTTATCAGGTAACTGGTACATTTTGCCTGAGAGATTTGTAAAGAAAAGACATTGGTCTGGTCACACTTAAAGGTGGAGAAGTGTTTGAAATAGTTTCTTCTATCCATCAAAAGTTTTTTTTATAAATAAGTTCTACAATAATTCAAAGGAACACATGCAGGGTAACAATTGTCAATTTATGTACCATTAAAGCAGGGGTTCTCAAAGTGCGGCCCGCGGAAATGTTTTTTTTTCTTTGCCTAAATCCGGCCACTCCCTGGAGGGATGTTACAGATGGATAAACAAGCTCCAAAGCATAAAGGCGTTTTTGTATAGTTTGTGTATACAGTATTGTAGCGAGCCCTGGGTTCAGAGGGAGGAGCTTGCGGGGGGGAGGGCGGGGGGGCTTGGCAGGTTAACAGGGTTCAGGGGGAGTGGCTGTACCCGTAGGATAGAAAAGGGGGAAGTGACGTCTGACTCAGAGGACCCAGACTTCTGTGAACTGTTACACCCCTAGTATCCATAGATTTAGTCCCTAATGTTGCTCTCAAAGTGCACCAGATTGATGCATTTAACTTCAACATTTAAAAAAAAATCTTCCCGGGGGAGCATGCCCCCGGACCCCCCTAGAGGAGGTGAGCTCCACCACCTGCCCACAGCCCGTTAAATTGTCTCACCCACATTGAGGATGCTTCCTACGCCCATGTTCTATTCCATGCGTCAAGTCAGGCAAATTGGGTCCAAATGTGATTGCATCAATGATCTGTTAACATTAAAATCAATAAATATATGCTGTAACTATTTTGCTCTAGGCAACTCAAGGGCTCAGGTAATGTGATTACTATATGAATAATGGTCCAAAATAACATTAAATGCATAAGGGGTTTTGTTAAGAAACATACTTTTGTCGCCGGCCGGCCGATACATGCCGCGCATTAAGTGGGCCTGTCTGTCAATTAATCCCCGGGCCACTTTTTCCTCCCAGTCCGCCCCCGACTGTATGTATAATTGGTTAGTACAATAAAGAAAGGATTTGTTTTGGAATTATTTTGTGTTCCGTTTTTTCTTGGGCGGCCCTCAATCCAATATTGGGTACCTAAATTGCATTAAAGCATTCCTTGAATTGTGCAACAAAAGTAAATCCAATAAACTTTTTCAGAAGATGGCTCAGAGAAATGTAACCCCACTAAATACAAATAGGTCCGGATGTACAAAAAATGTAGACATTGATCTAGTTCATAAACAGATTTGCTCTTTGCAAGGGTACCAACTATTACACATTTGTGTTTTGGTTTTGTAAATTGATTTCTTGCATAGTTTGCATTTTCTTGGATTAACAACAGCGTCTTCCACCCACAGAGTGACACCTGACTCTTTCGGTCCCAAAGCCAGGGTCTCTTGCAGCCCCTGAGCCTCATTGTGGTACCATTGGAATGGGTATTGGCAAGCTCGGAGCCACTGTACACTGCCAGCTACTACCCATAATTCTTTTCCCTCAATGAGTGCCAGCTGCTCGGCCGTTAGTATTGACAGATAGTTGTATATTATCCCTAGCTGTATCAAATGCTTTAGAGATTTGCACTGTAATTTCAACCACAAAGTTTATCAAATCCTTGACACTGCTATCTTGTGGTGGTGCCACTTCCTAAAGACATTAGTCTGTTACTGCATCATTCTGGTGCTCAGTAATGCGTGATGTGTCCTGTGGGGAAAGACTTTGTTTTAAAACTTTAAAAAAGAGATGGTTGGCAAGGCTATAATGATGATTAGTTATTATATGATTAGTTAAAAATGTTCTATAAACCTCAAGAAGTGGTGGTACCTAAACACAGGATTTAATTGGATAAAATGTGTCCTTTTACCACATTTGGATAACAGGAAAACATATAGCCACGCAAGGTTTTCACTCATCGCCTTTTCATATGGACACCGAATCCCACCGCAGGGACGAGTGCAATCAGAGCTCTCGTCTTATGATAATATTATAGTTAGGACCGTGAAAGGTCAAACCACAGCACACGTCTTATTTTACGTGGCCTCTGCTGAGAGAACCCACAGATGGCTTCAGCATTGCTTCGGAGCCAACACTCTACAAAGTGCCTCTGGGAAGGGGATAAATGCCAGTGAGGACCCCCGTCCCTCCTTTCACCCTTCTCCCCTCACTCCTGCCTGCATGGGCTCTTGTTTGATACTTCTCACTCTTGGATACGTGCTCCTCAGTTGCTCGTGTCCAGAAATGTGTGCAGCAGCAGAGTCTACTCTTTACATGCTGCCTTCGTCACCCAAGGGGCACATCAGAGTAATTAGGTAGGACTAACTGATGACCATCTTTTGACCATGTGACAACACTATTTAAAAGGTCAGCAATGATTCATATTGCCAGCTGTCTCTTTAACCACCTGTTTCACTGTTTTTGACCTTTTCTGCATCAAAACTGAGGTATTTGCTAATGAAGAACCTAACCTGAAGAATGGGAAAAGGGATGCATTTTGAAATTGATGCTAAATGATGAGTCTCAAAACCTGGATACACAAATACTCATTTCACATACAGCGTCATCTAGATAGCTATCAGTTCTCCTATTACTGCCCGAATGTGCAGAGCTACTGCTTCTCAGGTTGTATTGAGCAATCAGGGCAACTGTACACCACTCTCACAACCCAGAAGTAACAGTGCACTTTAACAGTCATCAAATCCAAAATAAAATGACATGAACTATATTTAACCCCTTTCCCGCTCTATTTTTGGAACTGTTATGAGAAGTAGTCACGTAAAGTATCTTGCCTAGCCTGGGTACAAACACCACCTGTTTCTGTTTGGATATGTGAAACTAGATAGAGAGTAAAGGTATTAATTAAACCATGAAAGAATATCGTTTACAGTTTAAAAACACTTTAACATGTTAATAAAAATCACTTACCGAGTCGTTCCTTAATGTAGCTTTTTTTAAATTGCCAGCATGGTCCATGAAGAGACTAAAGTCATTCTTAAACTAAAGTGTCAGATTGTCACAAAACCATCTTTAACTGCCCCAATCCTTTTCCGTAGACCTGCAACGGAGAGTTCTTTCTGCAGATGTTTTTTCCTAGACGCTAAAGGAAAATTAAGAGGATCCCGCAAAGGATTAAAACTCATACTGTATAGTCGTAATCTAACATACAATCTACATGTATTGACTGAAAACCACTGGACATCAGTTAGAACCACCTATCTCAGTGTAATGGGACACATGATCGATGAGAAATGATCTGCACTCGTTTTCTTTGGGTTTTGTGAAAACGGGGGGAAGCATTTAACTGAAGCATGTGCTAGCCAGTTTCTTGAAGTTGCACAGGAGTGGGAGATAGCGAACAGGGTTGCCACTGTAGAAACAGATAATGCTTACAATATGATAGCTGCATCAAAAACATTACCATACTAATGTGTACCGCACATTATACACAGGGGAATCACAGTGTCTCTCTGTGACAGCGATTTAATCGACGCTTCATGCTAATAATTCACATATCATCGAAACTAAGCTGAAATGTTTTAATAAAGTACACACCCTTTGATTTATCCTTTTAATTTGTCATGAATTTCTTTACTACATCACACATTAATTTGTTTTATCTCCCCCTAACTCTGATCTCTGATGGAAATACCATTAAAGACTGTTTGAATTGGATGCAGATAAAGGGATTTTAATCTGTCCACAAACCCCAATACTCACCATACACACCAAACAGTGCCAGAAGGAGTTAATCAAGCGTTGTAAACTGTTAACTATACCATGGTCCATATGGGACCAGCTATAAAATCTTTGCTGCATCTGAGTTTGTGTTTTTCAGCTGGTAATTGGTAGTGGTGCCATGCTGTGACTCTGCAACTTTTCTGCCAACCACAGAAGAGCCACTTAGTTCTTTTTTTATGGGCTTCAGGCACACACTAATGTGATGGGTGTTAAAAAGCCACAGGTTCTCAACTGTTGGTGAATTTACAGCCACACCACATTCAATTTCATGGGTCAAGGGCATCCACAGTGGGGCCATCAAGTCTACTCCTTTTAATTTGTAATCACTTGTCAGCGATTCCTATAGCAAGTTTGAAATTATAGTGCAAGACATTTTTCTTTGGAGGATACATTTTAGGTGAGGAAAGAAAAGAGGAAAATGAATGTAGAGTTTTACCTGAAATTCCCAGGGGCCAACAGCTCATCATGCCCATATCTGCTTTCAAAGTAAGATGTTTTTATGCTTCAAGAAATGTAAACCTAGGAATAAACAATGTGGATTTATTATAAAAATATGTCGTAAGCATTTTGAAACCCGGTTGAAAGTTGGATTCTGGTTGATTGATTTTATCCACCTAGGCCTGACTGTCGAAAGTCCTCCTTGACACACGAATATCACTTAATTGGCTTCTTGTATTATATTATTGTGCACAGTAACTGTTAAAATGTAACATAAATATTGTTTCTGAGATGTCAAAATGTATCAAGGTCGCTTGACACATACCTGATACTTCTCTACATCCGTCTGTCTTAAGAGCATAGGCATAGCATATCATCAGGTTTCCATAATCTGCCCTTCCTTATTTTCCTTGGAGGAACATCTATTCTTCATCACTGTCAACCCTCTGTCCCCAGAGAGACGATACTTTGCTGCTTTGGACCTTGGATGGCTAACGTCCATGTTTTTTGCTCGTCACCGAACCCCTCCTTGCAAACAAACACTGACATTGAGGAATTTTGTAAACATATTTGGAGTGAACACCAAATTTGACCTGTCTCCAAACTTCCAGTAGCTTTACAAAGTCATTAATCATATGATGGCTTCCCAGAGGTGACTGTCAGTTTTGAGGTAGGAATAGTGATTCCTCATCCCTAAGTGAAAAAGCAAGCGAAGTGCAGACGGAAAGGATAAATCAACAGAGAAGTGAAGACAGCTAGCATTCAGCAGCTGGCCATCTGGTCCTTATCGTGTCCCAGACTGGTTGATTTTATTACTTTTCATTGCTTTCAGTAGACCCAAGAGGGGTTTTCATAAACAACCTGTCAGTCTGGCCTGAGGTGATCATCCTCTGCTGGTTGCTTAAGTGATTACAATTTGCATCTTATATATTGTGTCCTCATAAGATAAAGTGACTTCCAAGGCGCACTGTTTAAGTCAGATGTACATTAGACACTATACTATTACCCTGATCTATGTATTTTACATAGAATAAAACATGTACTGGATCGTAATCTCACATTAGTGGCAAAACAATAACCTGCTATTTTGTATCCCAATTTATAGTTCCAACTGTTTCTAACAAAATACCTAACAACCCATATTAATTATTTTCCTTGTGAGACATGGAAACGATCAGGTGTGCTATAATTTTAGGTCAAATAGATCACTGAACAGTCTATAATGTAATGATTTTATAAACAAGGTTGAGGCATTTCGTGTTATAGTCACGAAATGTATCTATTGATTTGTGTTCACCAACACGATTTCCCCATTTTCTTCGTGTCACACAGAACGATTTTAAAAGCAATGTAAATAATAACAAATTATAAGGAAATAGAAAAATACAGATTTCAGTTTTCTGACACAGAACGATTTTAGAAGCAATGTATTTCTATTGGTAGTATGTTTCGTGTCTGCACCAAATAATAACAAATTATAAGGAAAAAAAGATTTTAAAAAATACAGATTTCAGTATTCTGAGGCTCTGAGCCCCATTTATTTCCCTCGCGGACGGCAAGAAAAGTCCGACATTATACAATTTAAAATAAAAACAATAATCGTGGCTTGATATTGAGTAAGAAAATGTTTTTATGAACCACACAGCTTTCTGGTCTTCCAAGACCCGATCGGACAAAAAGACGTGGTGCAGGCACGAAACATACTACCAATAGAAATACATTGCTTTAAAAATCGTTCTGTGTGACACGAAAAAAAAAGGGGGAAATCGTGTTGGTGAACACGATTTCCACGACATCCTCAAAACTCAAGACTTGAACAAATCATCAAATCATGGAACAAATGTGAAAGGTGGGAAGTATTTCAGAGGTCTGGAACAAGACTTTTGAAGAAATATTGTGTGCATTCGAAATCCTCAATGATTTTTCAGGCGTCAGTTTTTTTTTTGTCACAAATCTGTGTAGAGGTCAATGAAATACTGTCAGTGCATTATTGCTGTAAGCATTTTAAAGTTATATTTCACAATGTCAGCCAACCTTGTGAACACTTTCACTTCAGTCTCTTGATCTGTCATCGCTCTTGAACGATGTTATGGTCAAGTAAGATATTTGCCACAGAGCAATCTGTCAGCAGAAACACTTCTCCAGATGGTTTGCTCTGCACATCTGTTGAAGGCTCCAGATGTTTTTGGATGCACCTGGCAAGCTCCTTTTCGTTCCCAACCCGTTGTCCATGGCCCTGCACCACGGCCAGGGCAGGGCATCCCTTCTTTTGTCCAGATGTTGGGGAAGTCTGGATGCCTTCCTGTAGAACTAGAAGGAATAGAGATGCTGCTCAAATGACATATATACAATGGCTTCTACAGAATATCGGAAATCTGTATTGTTTTAACGTCTGGAAAGTTAACCGAACATGAAGTAGAATGTTCATTGAAATGTTTTTCCTATGGTAACACATTGGCTTACCGATTGTACCAAGCCTTGACATATGATGCCTCCAAATATATGAACACAGATCATGTGGTCATTGTCTGTGCACTATATGTATACGATAAATCAAACAGAAGAATAGCCTACATCAGGGCTATTCAATTGGCGGCCCCAGATTTTTTAAAGAGTGCCTTTATTCCAGAGAGGGTGTTAAATTGAGAGATTGAGGGGAAGACTCTGAAAACTTCGACGGGCTCGGGTTTCGAACCCACCTACTATAGAATTAGGAGGGATGAAACCCTCTTTAATGGTCACACATGCAGAGCACACAGCACACACAGTGACATTTGTTCTCTGCTTTTAACCCATCCTAGTACCAGGAGTCTAGTACTAGGAGCAGTGGGCAGCTAGTGTACAGCGCCCAGGGAGCAATGGGAGTGAGGGGGGAACCGGTGCCTTGCTCAAGGGCACCAAGGCAGGGCAGGAGGTGAACTGGGAGATCTCCAAGTAGCAGTCCACACTCCATATTTTAGGTCTGGTCGGGGACTTGAACCGGCAACCCTACAGCTCCCAGTCCAAGCCCCTACTTACTGAGCCACTGCCGGACACTAGCTACTGCAGTGACAACTCCTGTTATTTATTGCATCTCTGCGTGAATGATTAGATCATTTCACCTAAATGAAATCAAATTAAATGATGTTGATGGTTAAATTAGCTTCACATGTAGGCCTACTGAGTTCTGAACTTGCCATTTAGATCTATAAAGGCCTTGGGGCTATGTTGTTTGATTGAATTAAACACAATATATGCACTCCACTATGCTGTTGTAGTATTTACTGTATCTGAAGCTCTTAATATGATTGCTCATATTTCAAGCCATCGTTTTCCCGGCCCCTTGCTTTGGATAATTTTCATCAACCGGCCCCCATTCCAAACTAATTGAATAGCCCTGGCCTACATATTACCAATATTGATAGGAGATAAAGTGAAACACAGCAGCAAAATAAGTGAATCACATTTGGTAGGTAACAGTCTGATGTAATAGATAAACACATAATCAACTCAACTGCTTTGTTAATTAAGATCCTATAAAAACAAGTACACTCAAACAATCATTTTGACCTTTAGTTCTCTCTTATTTTCAAGGCACATTTTCTGTTTTATTCCTGGTTCGTTGACGTCATTTTCTGGGAAGGCCCGGAGAGAGGATATATCTCTTGAAAGGCTCAAATAATCTGTCAGGTGTCTTGACCTACAGACATGACCTCTTGAGAGACCTATTAGACCCTCCTAAAATTACCCTGGGACCCATTTCTCTTGTGTACTGCTTACTCACAGCACGAGTAAGCAAAAGTAAACATTCATTAGCAAGGCTTTAATGCCATGAAATGTTTTACAGATGTTCAAGTTCTTAGAGGATGAATACTGGTGACTGAAGATCCCTTCACTTTGCATCTATTGCCACCATTGGATGAACATTTAAAGTTGAAGTCAAATGTCTTTACATTGTTCCCAGAGGATGATTCTTGGTGGCCGTGATAATCCTTGCTGAATTGCCTCATTTTTTTGATAACACCAGCCTTGTTTTTTCACAAGAAATATCGAGGTTTGAGTGTAAATGATTTGTTTTGCCCTGCAGAAACACTAGAAGGGTGTGACGCTTGGTTGTTGGAGTCGGACAAAGAGATTGAATATCAAAAGGATCTCAATGAGGACACCGGAGGTATGTATTGATACCTCGTGTAAATGCAATCGGGTTACAACATGTTTTATTTTGTTATTTATTTGGGTAAATCAACTTTTGGTATACTTAGTATCAAATAACCAGAATTCAGGTTCATATAATTATCACAATTTTTTATGCAGCTCTATAATGTGTCATTTAATGAGCATTCGTGAGGTTCTATCCATTCAAATTCTATTAACTTTGCGCAACAGGAACCTTTTCCAATAACAAGGTCTCCAGCTGCCTTGGACTTCTCCTTTACCCCCTAACATCCTTCTTCCCGTTCTCTCACTCTCACTTCCTCACCTGTCAGAGGTGGAATGTCGCTGGCGGATACAGTCCTCCAGGGTCCGACTCCTGACAGACGCAGCGATGCTCAGTCAAAACGTTTCCCAGCTCCTGTTCAAGAAGCAGCCTGAAACAAGCAGCAGCAGCCATCTCTGCAGGACACAACGGAATGAAACGATGCACCTGGGCACGATAAACTGAATACTGGTGCATGCTGTTTACAGCGGAGGTAAAAAGAACAATGCTGATAGGCACATCACAATAAACCTGTTTCAGAGATGCTTGAAACCTTTCCGTCGGATGTCTGTACATTTAAATGTAAAGTCAAGAAGTGAAGTCATTTTTGTGCTGGCTATAACATTGACATTGAATTGACCTTTATACGTAGTACCTCAGTTTAATGGCACTTTTATACTCTTTAATTACTTTTTTTAATACACATGTCATAGTATCAACGTGAAAGTTAAGAGTTGGACACTGTTGGAGATTTTTAGATTTCATGTCAGTTTGCAGATGGAGACATCACAGTTGTAGGAACACGCATGAGAATGGAGATTACTGTTTAAATGGGTCCCGTCTACTAAATCTACTATGATCTATACAACCTACATTACATTTGATATTAAACTTTTGCTTTTCTCATTTAAAGATCCTTTCAGACACTATTCCCCTCAATAAAAAGCATTAAAGGGGAGAAACCAAGAAACCTTCCCCCTGGGAGAGAGGTTCTGTGGATCCACTCGCAGTCTGCTCTCTGCTGAGGCCGATCGGCGTGGCAGCTTTCCAGCTCTCAGCAGGAAAGGAAGTGGCTCTCAGGGGCAGAGCTCAATTCGCCCTCTACTGGGCGGAAGTCAAGCCTCAATGAGGCCGTCAGTCGAATAGGTCATGCTGTCAGAGCGCACCAGAGTTCACATCCTCTCATTAGACAGCAATACTTCCAACATCCCTTCACTGGATGAAAAGCAAAGTCAGGGGAATTGGTCTGAATTGCGCCCGTGACAAAACAGGCTTATGTTGATGGGATTGTGCAAGTGTAGTCAGGTAGACAGTGTGTGTGTGTATTTTGACTTTTTTCCATACACACCAACCCATCAAGTGCACACACTCACACATTGCCTTCCTATCAGTTTACACCCATTTGTAGAAGACATAAAGATTCCCAGCTGCTGGAGTGTGAGAAGTGTGTGCTGCGATGTTCATTTACAGGTTGTTGTGTTCCGATACTGAAACATCAAGTATTGATCAAAGTCAGCAGAATGATACAAAATTATCTCTGAAGCCAGTTTAGAACAAAACCAACTCCATTCTAATTATTTTCTAATGTTTTATAGTTGCAAGTGGTCATTGCATATTTTGTATGCTTCATAACTGAATTCAAGAACCCATTGTTCTCCACATATTGTAGGAACATAGATGTACTGAATACTGAACTAAATGTACCTGAAATTCAACACTATAACCTTACAACTCTGACTTTCTGAATGTAACGCAGGAACAAAATACTCACACAAGCCGTATTCAACAAACAAGCATAAACTTTATTTGTTAAAACAAATATATAGAGTTTCTGTATTACATCTTTCATCTTGCTAGATTGTGGTTTTATACATTTACCAACAGTGGGTTAGAAAGGCAACTCCTTATGGAAACAATGGCATATGTATACAATACAAATGAGCAAACATATCAAAATCAGTTTTTACAACTTTTGTAGCAACCAATTCTTTCTATTGGTGAGCCATAGTGCAAACTGTGTTGTTGGTGAGACAGAGTTTAAGCATGATCTCAAAATTCACACATCTCATTTCCTCTGTCTTAAACACATTCTTTATTTGTAGGCTGCATTCATTGTGCCTTCAGTTCAAGTCCTTCCCGTCCAGTCATGTGAATTTACAATCAGAATAGTTCAAGTGTATCGGGCAGGTCAGGCTATTGTGTTGGAGAGTGAAGATAATGCTGAGCAAGAACGCTCCTTGGTCGGGTTTGTACACAAAGACGTGTCGAGACCTTTAGTGGTGCTTCACACAGGTGGAACATTGTTCATAGGAATGGTCAACCACCAAGTCACCACCACACATTTAAGTTTGATCCTATACTAGAAAGATGATCTTCCAAATTACTTATGTTGCAATGTTTGACAAGAGTTATTCAAGAGGCTATACAAATAATCCGTTTTCATATTTGTATCGACTCCTATGAACCTTCGTGTTCCACCACTCTAAAAGTCTCCAAAAACTTTAAAAAAGTGAAGAGTTTCACTCCAACATGATTATCGAGCATCACACAGTTTAGCAGAGAGTTTAACAGCTTGTATGGAGGGTATGAGTGGAGTGGATGGCGTATGAGTATAATCTGTCGGCATGTGGATATAAATGGACAGCACAGAATACAGAGGAAAACAAGTTTTGGATAACTTTGATCATTTCTACATTCACTCCAAGGTCCAACAGGTGTGTGTGTGTGTGTGTGTGTACGTATGTGTGTGCGTGCGTGCGTGCGTGTGTGTGAGTGTGTGTGTGTGTGTGTGTGTGTGTGTTTTCCACAGCCATTTGACCTGAAGCCTCTATGGCTAAGATTTCAAGGGGTGGAAAGAAAAGTAAGAGCTGTGGCGGGTGTGAAAGCGCTGCCCTGCCGAAGGTCAGGCTGTTTCTAATCTGGTTCTATTGCACCGTGTTCTGCAGGAAAGCATTGGAGCTGGTGGGTTGGTTGTGTCAAAAAGTCTGAAGATGGAGGGCAGACTGAGTTGTGCCCGTCCCGTCCCCTGTCCCCCCGTCCCTCTCGCCAGGATCTCCGTCCCAACTCAAGAGCATCCACAACGATCCACCACCATGGAAGGGATCTTGCCGTAGATGATCTGTTCTTTTCGGTTAAAGTAGAGCATGTTGATGGGCGACATCTTGGTGGGGGTGCAGCAAGGGCCTGCGGTCCCTCTGGGGTTGGCCTTGTTCACCAGGTGGGTGTGCGGATACTTCTGCAAGTGCATGTACTCACACTCCCCGGAGCAATAGTTGGCCTTGTAGCGCTTTGGGGCAATAATCCAGTCCCAGCCAAAGTCTTCAAAGTCCACAGTGAGAGGGTAGCGGCAGCAGCGGGACTCGGGAGAGTTCTCATCACAGTCCAGGCCCGAGTCTCTCCTGAGGCGCTTGGGGCCCTCAGAGATCTTCACCTCCATGAACGGTTGCTAAAAACGAGAGATCATGTGTGAATACTTAGACATCAGCTGGGTTGCAGAAAAGGAAGGCGGGTGACAGCATTCATTTTATATCTTTTACTTTGGTGCCCTTTGGCAGCTGGTTTTCAAACACGGCACGGTAATATTATGAAACTTTGACTTTTTTAGGAAATTAAATCATATGATGGTTGGTTAGCCACAGCCGTCGAGGTATTCTAATTGCCCCAGAGCCCGGTGCCAGCTTTTGAGCTGTATGATAAGTGTTTGTCATTGATAGCAACAGTGTGTGTGTGTGTGTGTGTGTGTGTGTGTGTGTGTGTGTGTGTGTGTGTGTGTGTGTGTGTGTGTTCTGTGTGAC
>CALSBZ010046918.1:189722-215107 GCA_943591055.1 Gobionotothen gibberifrons
ACAGAACACTTTGAGGAATGTGGGGCAGGTGAACTTTTATGTAATCAAGCAATAAGATTTGAGGTTATTGTGGGCCGGGCATGTGTCCAAATGCAGGTGCGCCTGCATGGAGTCTGTGTTGATTAACAGCTTTCAAAAGTCTTAAATCTTGATTCCCTTTCCGAGCAGTGAGATGCATGAATGTTTAACCACCTGCTGACTCTGCAAAGCCTCTCTGCACACTACTGCCTCAGGGCAGTAAGATACAGAATCCAAAATGTCTCTTTAAACAGAGTTAGAACTGGACTTTTAGAAATGAGCGATTGATGATCTGGTCCCAGATCTAATTCACCTGTTACAGCAGTAAATATAACATTTTGTGATGAGACAAACGGCTTGTTATCTCTTTAAGTAAAACAAACTTGACCACAATCTTACAGTTTAATGTAAATTAAGGTTTAGCTCACCAGTCCTTCCTCTCCAGGCTCTGTGGAGGTCACGGCCAGATCATTTCCCCGCGAATCGAATGCGTTAATCTCGATGCCCCAGTTGGTCTCCGGCTGCCGCAGCCACACAGCCAGAACCTGTTTGACGTCTATACTCTGCCAAGAGCTGACCCCGGCATTCACGTCGATCTTCAGGGAGCGGATGCGTATGTGCCTGCTCCCGTCTGTGACCGGCATCAGGCGGGAGATCTGCAGGAACACGGTGGTCGCCTCGTCCGCAGGGCGCAGATGCACCCATAGCTGAGCGCGCACTATGCGGTTGGCTTGAAACTTTTGAGCAAAAGAGAAAAAGCAGCACTTTGGTTCCCCATCCACTTGGGCGACGGACTCGGCTGCAGAAAAGAAAGAGACAGACAAACCTTTACAGACAGAAAATAGAAATTCTTAACACGACATTTAAACTCTAGAAGTGGGCTGTTACAGTTTAAAAACCCTGACATGTGTGCGCGTAATGACCTGGCGTAATGACGCACCGACCCATACGACAGTTTCAAATCTAGATAATGTTGATACTTGCACACTTTTATTATCAAAATCAGATGAAGCTACGCGTTAAAAATGAACTGCGTCTCCCGTGCGGTCAGTCCCGTGCGTACAACCGTACAACCCCATGTTGGAGACGTCTGAGCGCGTCCTTCTTATTATTAAAAAAAAAAAACGAAATAAAGACTTACGTTCAGTGGCTATCATCATCATCGTCTCCGTGGTGGCATGCTCGTCGTCCTCCTCCATAACCACCTCTCTGTTGTCATCTCCCAGCACGTCGTACTGGTCGAGGAGCTGCTGCAGCGGCGGCGCTTTGGGCAGGAGCTGCTTCACGATGTCTCGGCTGATGTTCGGAGCTTCTTTCATCCGCAGTTTGCTCAAAATCTGAGATTTAATCGCGTTTAGTCTCATGGTTTTGATCTGCTGCCGGACATCGCAGGTGGCGCACTGCTCCGCGTCCTCCGGGTTAGAGGCGGAGGGCTGCTGGTGCGTCTCTTGGTCACTCAGAACTACTGGACCCAAAGCAATGAGCAGGCTGAGATACAGCACAATCTGAGACAGATGCATTGTCTCTTAGGTGTTTGAGTTAAAAGGATCCCTGGGTGTGTGCTGGACCTGATGCGCGAGCGGACTGGGATGGATTAATGTCCCACAATGATAGGCATCATACTTTATCAGCGCACACCTTTTTATACTCCAACTTTAGCCTCTTTTGTGTCGTCAAAAACTATGATTGGCTGGACAGGCAACAATGAATTTTAACCGACTGACATGAACACTTTTTTTCGTTGTCAAACCATAAAGGGATGGAGGCTGTGAGCATGTGCAACACGTGTCCGCAGATACACAAATTCACTTTTCTAGCACGGATTGCGCAATGAGCGGAGAGGTGCCCACTGTCTGCGTAATATGTAACGTTTAGATGAACCTGATGAAGTTACATCACCACACATTAACACCAGACAACCAAATGTGGACTTCATAATTAACAGTGAACTCTGAGGACAGGTATGGGCCAGCATGTTCATGGAAATACATTTTATTAAGAGCTTTTATTTGAATTTATAAACATAATGTTGCTGATGACGATGACCTAATATTTTATTTATAAGAAATATATATGTTAGAGGGGGTAGGACCAGAAACGTTTTTTTAAAACTTCTTCTTGCCCCTGTTGAACGTGACAGAGACTATTTGAGAATTATTATTGTTTCCTTTTTTTTGTACTTTGTTATAATTATTAATTTGAGTGAGAAAAAAAGGGGAAAAGGAGAATATATATATATATATATATATATATATATATATATTATTGTTGTATGTTTTTGTTTCTGACATGTTCAATACATTGACTAATGTTATAGTATTTCTTCAAAATTGTTATTCAAATGTTCATCTATTTTGTAGTTATGTTTCTTGATTTGTGGATGGGCTTTTATTTGTATACACTTATACACATGCATACATTTACAATTTGTGTAAACTCCCTTTCAAGTCTTTTTATACCATTATTGGCTCATGTCAATTCGGAACTGATGCATCCTTCCATGTTCAAGATTTAAAAAATAATTCAGCAACGATAAAGAAATAAACCTTAATCCTCTTGTTTAAATCGTTGTTGGTGAAACCAGGGAATAGAATATGAGAGGATAGCGCCACCGTGTGGCAAGGACACATCATCCATGACACCTGTCATCATCAACAACAAGCAGTCACATGGCGACCTGTGGAGAAATGAAATACAGTCAGGAACAGAGCCAAGCTTCGAACACTTGGCTAAAGACAGGGATTGATAAACCATGTACTCTTATAAACACACCTGAATGTATAAAAGGCTACTAAATACATAATGTAAAGAAATAATTAATATTGTACAAATGTTTTTAATGTTGTGACATTTTTCCTGATATTTTCAAAATTCTATATGATTGCTTTTTTAAATTCTTCCTGATATTCGACATTATATGCTATGACTTTAAAAAAAAACAATACCAGGTTTTTGTCATGATCATTTCAATATTCTACTTTTTACCTCATAATGTATTTGTTCCTATTTCCAACATATTATACATACTGTCTTTAATTTGACATGGTGTACTATGACTTTAATTTACCTTTTCAAAACATACTATACTTTTACTTTTTCAACATGATTTGCCATGCTATAACTTTATGCATCATATTTACAACCTACTATGTAACATAGTATGACTTTTCCACGTTTTTTATTTTTCATTTTATACATTCTATACCATGACTTTTTTTCATGATAATCTACTTTCATACTATACTTTGACTTTTGTCTTCATTTTTGGTCCGTTTCATTACATTTCAACACACTACACTATACATGTTTTAATGATATTTTTAACATATAGGATACACTTTACTGGCTTTCACATATTTTTAGACGTACTATTTTTCATGATCTTTTATAATAATGCTATGACTTTCTACATGATATCTTCTAAATAATTAATA
Source organism: Gobionotothen gibberifrons (assembly GCA_943591055.1). NCBI lineage: Eukaryota > Metazoa > Chordata > Actinopteri > Perciformes > Nototheniidae > Gobionotothen > Gobionotothen gibberifrons. Next base: position 193,175 of record CALSBZ010046918.1, read on the forward strand.
AACAAGTCTATTTTATTTTTCAAAATACTATACTATGACATTTGTATATTTTTTGACAAACTATTCTATGACTTTTTAACAAATGTTTTGACATGGTACACTGAACTTTTTCATTATATTTTCAAGATTTGTTTTTGACACACTACACTATTCATTTTTTCCCATACATTGACATACATTATATAACATTACATGTTACTTGTTAGACGCTTTTATCCAAAGCGACTTACATACTCAATACTGTGGGCAATCCCCACAGGAGCAATTTGGGGTGAAGTGTCTCAGGGACACAACCACATGCTGACTGCAGTGGGGTTTGAACCTGTGACCCCCTGATCTGAACACCAACGCACAACCCACTGCACCACCCGCCTCCACATATCATACGATAGATTTTTCAACATTATTTGCTTTGACTTTTATTAAAGATAGTTTCACCATACTATACAAATGTATACTTTTTTATTTCATGTGTTACTACAAACACTACTATTTGTTGACATACTATGCCAAGACTTTTTCATGATATTTTCAACGTACTTATACTCTCTTGTTTTTCAAACCTTTTGAATTTCACAACATAAAGATGGTGGCATTCAATGTGACTGCATCTCAGCAGACGCTTGTATAGTTTATTATGTGTTCTCTTTGGCTAAGCTCCAATACACCTAAGTAAACAACAGACACTGAGTGAATGATAGCCGTTATATTGCAACCTGGACTATCCATTTATTCATTTCTAAGATCAATGAAGTAATATACCCAATAATAAAAACAAACACATAATGGGAGAGCTGTTTGAAGAGAGTAAAGGCAAGATACAGAACCTAAAACTGAATTGAAAATGTGTAACTCTTGCAGCCACATGATGAGTACAGTTAAGGACCTAAGAGCTTAGGTCTGAATAATATAATAGTTTATTTATTTTGAAGTTACGGCTATTTGTGTTCCTGTGCCCTTTTCCCTCCAGTAGATCTGCCCAGGTGTGCTGCATGGCTGTAACGAGGCGCATGGCGAGGTGCACCTGGGAAGGAAGAGCTCCAGAGCTCCAGAGCAGCAGAAGAGGAGGCCGCTGGACTGCTGGGTTTCTGCCTTTCAGCCTGGGATTCATATTTGTACATTTTGCATTTTTCATTTAAATTAATCCTATGGATTTGATTATTTTAAAGGAGTGTTTATGTGGTGTATTTGGTGGAATTGTGTTAGCCCTATAGGGCCAACTAAGGGTTGGGCTTAACAACCTAATTCTTATTTAACAATTTACCTGAATCATTTGGAAATGGTGTTATGGTTGCACTGTGAGCGCATTTTGAAATAAGAGCTCTGTACAAAACATAATAATAAAACAATATGAATATATGTGCCTCTTTTCAACAGAGAATATCAACAGCAGCATAAACCTTAGAAACCCAACAGAGACATTTCCTCTAGTGTTGACTTTTTATCTAAAACAACTTCATAGTTGGATCCTGAAAACATTAAAGAAATGTATATTTACCTTAAAGGTAAATGTGTCCTCGGGCCTCCTGTCCCCCTCCCCTCTGCTAAAAAAAGAAGAGAATAAGGGTTCAAATGTTAAAATAACTTGTGAACAGATTAACTGAACATCGAAAAATCTGGTAATAGCATTTCATATTTAGATTTAACTTTTTGCGCGAGGTAACGCTTAGTTTGCCCTCCCTCATGTGGTCTCACCTTCTCTCCTCCCCTGTCTATACCTCTTAATGTCTTTCATTTTGTGAAGCACTTTGAATTGCCTTGTGTTGAAAGGTGCTATATAAATAAACTTGCCTTGCCTATAAAATAAACAAATGCAGACACAGGTAAATAAAAGGTGAAATGTGAACAAATATATTTACCTTTGATATGAGAAGGTGCCCTCCCCCGCCTCGCCTCTCCTCTCCTCTATACTCTTCTCCTTTTCTCTTTTTCTTCTCTTTCTTCTTCCCCTTACCGATGTTCTAGTCTCTTTCTGTGTCTTTTGTCTCTTCCCTATTCGTCTTGTTACATCTTCTCTCTATTTCAAATTAAACAACCCTTTCCTGCCATGTAGACCTCTAATGGGGTTTAGCTTTTTAACACCCGACAACTGCTTATTATACCATTACACTTATTCCCCACGTACCCTCCCCAGTGTGGCCCCTGCTCTGTGGTCCTTGTCACTGCAGACTATTCTTGGTCCCAGATCCCCCCAAAGCTGTGCAGACACCCTGCATTTCAATGAACATTTATTGAAGCATTTGTTAGAAATTATACTTTGGAAAAGTAATATGGATTAAATCAGCCATTTGAAAAAGTGGTGGGGACATGTCCCAAATGTCCCTGATGTAAATGACACTTATGTCCCCAACACTGGTACTGAGTACTCTAAAGGTCTCCTATTATACTATTTTTAGGCATATATTATAGGTCTCAGATACATACTTTTTTTTCTATGAAGTGTTTTGCTCAAAATACCAAAGAGATCACCCATTTTAAAGAGAGAGCTCAGGAGAATTCTACCCAGATACTCAGGTAAATGCTGCCGTGAATAAACGCCATATTATGTTCCAAACCACATCAAGGATTATTCCTGAAACAGTATGGCGCTCAAATGCTTTTTCTCTCATCATGGGTTTACCACAAGGTGAGTTCCTTTTTATATCCTGCTTTTTTACACATACTCTCTCCAGTAAAGGTTAGCTCTGAGTGTTAGCGATGCTTGCTAATGTTAACAAATACCATATTACTTCCAAAACACGTCACACATTGTTTCTGATACAGTGACGTTTCTGATAGGGCCGTGGGTGTAAAGCTTTCACTTTGTGAGTCTCCTTATACACCGGGGACACATATTTGTATAAAAGACATTAAAAAGTGCATTTTGCATTATAGGGGACCTTTAAAGATAGGGTAGGTAAGAATGGAGAAACCAGCTCGAGTGCGCTAGAATTTGAAAGTACGCAGCCGAAAAAAATCTGCCCCTTCCTTCAGACTTCCTTACAGAGCACCTCCTCCGACACACACGAATGCGCACATGACCAATGAGGGCACAAGATAAGTTTGTGCACAGATGGAAGGCTGACAGGCAGGTAGGCCATCCAGTTATTTTAGCTGGGCCAGCTCAAATAATTGGTCGTGCTTTTTACAGCGCTACGGCTTCCACAGATGAGATTTTCTTATTGTCAAAGCATTTGATATATTCATTGCTATCGGGATGTTAAGAGCATTACATGGAATATAACAAAAAGTGTTTCTGAAGTGAATTACCTACCCCACCTTTAAGAACAATGGTTATAAGAGGCGCACACACTTCTCCGTAAATCCGCCAGGTGGCAGTGTTGCTCCAGTCCGCCGCGGTGCTCCCTCAGAGCCGCCGTGTGTCAGTGCGCAGCGGCCGGACTCTCCTCCTCCTGAGCGCCGCTGCAGCTCGGGAGTTCCCGGAGAGACTGTCAGAATGCAGCCGGATCACAGCTGACCTCTCCCTCCGCTGAGCAGCTCCTCTCCACCGGGGTGAAGGCAACAGGGAGCCAGTCTGCCGGCCCGGATCCCCCCCACAGAGATTATTTTTGCAATCTGGTGTGGAGCTCTTCATGCTGCAGAAACAGAAACAGGGAGCAGCAACTTTAAATATAATTTTGTTTCTCACACAAACGTGTAAGTCAACCCGCTTGGATAGTGTTTGGAGAGCGGAGGAGGAGGGAGGGGATGCGGCGCGGCAGCAACTGATGTCTGGACAATCTTTTATTTGAACGACCTTGGGTTCTACTCCTCTCTCTGGATTCTTTTATTTTTGTCTGAATGGAGAAAAAGCAGCCGCATTAGCCACACTCATTTAAAAGTATGTACAGCTACAGTATCACACTCATCCTGTTGACATGTTTAATCTCATGTTTGCTTTTCCCACTGAGGCTCAATTTGTGTTTTTCAAACAGTAATGTGGTTTAATCCAAATCCCAGCATGTCTGACAGATAGAGGGTTTTGTGAGTGCACCTCCAAAATGTTGTTTGACTCTGAGGGAGACTCCCTGCTGACATGATTCACAGCCTGGTGTTCTGAATGAAGCACATGTTTGCAGAGTGTTCCAGGGCCTGTAGTCCTGGAGCCTGTCAGTGGAACAGATGGAGAGTCAGGCGCACAGCACACAGCAGCACAGCACCAGGGCACTCTGATAGAGACAGACGTCCCCCGTGCCATGCAATACAAATTAGGTTGAGGAATTGAGTCACTGAGGTGGGGGGGGATGAGTAACACTTGATGTGCAGAGCAGCAGTTCAAAAGTGACCCTGCAGAGGTGAGGCCTTGACCTGGGCTTGGGTCATACAGCTCCTGGTAGGCTGACTGATGGAAAATAAATGACTGAAATCCTCCCTTTATACTTATTTTATAATTTTTTGTTTTTTTATTTTCATTTTATTCCAGTTTTATTCTTTTTAATCACAAAGATGTGTTACTCTGGTTATTAATTTTGTGGGGAGAGAGTATTGTTTATTTTATTTGTAAATTCAACATTCAAAGGCTTTATTGTTATATGAACAGTGTAGATATGGCAATGCAAATGTTAAGTCCCAGGCTCCTTCAACAATGCAACATAAATATATGACATTAAACAATAAAACTAATACAAAAAACAATAAAAATAGTGCAAGCAGAACAGAGTGCAAGATTATGTTGCAAGAACAACGTGCAAGTAAACTATTTACATGTCAGTAAAAATAAATAAATACAATTTGCTAAATAATGCAGAGAATTATGAAAGTGAACAAGTAATGCAGGAGTGTACATAGTGTAGCGACCCGGATAGGATGCTGAGGGTGTCACTCAGGCATCCCCCGTTTCTCTGCCTATCACAGGGCTGCACCGTGATGCTGGTTGAGGTGCGGTCCTGTGGTTGGTGGAGCAGATGGGGGAGGGCGGGGAGTGGTGACGTAGTCTCTGCTATACATAGGGGTTGGGTGGGGAGTTAGAGTCTGTGTGAGGTTGAACCCATGAACTGTACGTAACCTGTGAACATCCTATACGAGAATAAGAGTTATTAAAGCCTAATAACTGGAAGCCTGTCTCCGACTCCATCTGGGAACGTTACAATAGGATAAGATAAGAAGAAGCAGCGGTCCTAGCCTGTGGCTTGTCTACGTGTCTGGTTTTTGAAGCAGTTCACTTTGAGAAGGAAAAGTTCTATACTGTAAAATTGTACACAGGTCAATTGTACGATTGAGGGTCTTTGAGCATGTTTTACGGTGTTGTTGTGTATTTATGAAAACAATTTGATCGCAGGTTCCTCAACAGTGCGTTTACAAGACATTAAAAAAATGACAATAAAAAGAACATTTGTCCTTGTTTGATGTTGCAAATGAAGCTGCTGTAATGCAAGTACAATTTCAGACGTTTAGTATAAATAAAGCTGGATTTGATCTGTTTGACTCTTTCTCTCTGCAGTTGCAAGGAGGTCTCAGCAGGAAGCGAGAAGGTTCACACAGGGATGGGCCCCCAGCACCTTCTAGATCTCCCCCTCTAATGTGTCTCACATGTTCAGACATGGACGGGAGGGGGAGTGGATGACAGGAGCGCAGTGAGGGCGAGGGGAAGCACAGAGCTGAGCTGACCGTTAACACTTCCATGTGACATCTCACTCAAAGTCTCTCCCACCCTACAGTAAGGCAAGGCAAGTTTATACAGCACCTGTCAACACACGGCAATCCAAATGCGGATACATATTATAAAATGGCATTTAACAGGAAAAAACTAATTAAAAAGCAAAGAGAATATAATAAACATACAGTAGATCCAGCTAATATAGAATAACACAGGTTTTATACAGTGCAGTGTAAGATATGAGTCGTTCAATTAAAAGCAGTGGAAAACAGTCTTCAGCCCGGTTTTATAAGTAGTAAGAGTTGCAGCGGACCTGCAGTTCTCTGGGAGTTTGTTCCAGATATTTGGAGCATAATAACTGAACACTGCTTCTCCATGTTAGCAGCAGAGCCTTCCCATAAGACCTGAGAGTTCTGGATCTTTCATAATGTATTTAGGGCCTAAACCATTCAATGCTTTATAAACCAGCACCAGTATTTTGAAATCAATTATTTTACACACAGGAAGCCAGTGTAAAGACCTCGGAACTGGAGTGATCCACTTTCTAAGTGTCAGTGAGGACTCGAGCAGCAGCGTTCTGAATCAGCTGCAGCCGTCTGATAGATTTTTTTAGTGAGACCTGTGAAGACACCATTACAGTAGTCGGGTCTACTGAAGATCCAGACTCCAAATCCTGCTGTGATATTATTCCTTTAATCCTAGATATATTCTTAAGGTGATAGTATGCAGACTTTGTAATTGTTTTAATGTAACTGTTGAAATTCAGATCTGTTGTTTTGAACATTGCTCAGCGCTGTCTTTAATTCACTCCTTCTTGTTACAGTAAATCAATGCAACATCCTCCAGAGTATGGGGTGTGTGAAATCCAAGAGGAGCGACTCCACAGCCCAGAATGCAAACTCCAGAGTGGAAGGCAGGGCGAGGGGGGAGAAGGCCTACCTGGTGCACTCGGAGACGGGCTGGGTGGAGGGCTCCCCCCACACCAACCCCGTGCTGATGGCGTACGCTCACAGGCTGTCCGAGGAGATCGTGGCCCGGGCCGTGCAGCAGTGGGTGGAGGTGGACCGCCGCTACGGAGACATCCCATACATCGAGTGTGACGTGCCATGACACTGGGAGGAGGGTCTCAGCCCTTGATAATTGAGGTGGCTCTACAAGGCCAATAAACACCTTCAGTCAGAATGAATCCCTCTGCTGTGAGAAGAGACGTGAATGAGCTGCCAGTAATTCAGTTTGACCTACTTTTGGATTGGATTACTCTTGGATTGAACCTAAAAACCTTCCTCCTCCTCCTCCTCCTCCTCCTCCTCCTCCTCCTCCTCCTCCTCCTAAGCATCCTGCTCGCATTCCTGCGATTATCTGTAAAAGCTGGATTCTGTTGGTGTTCAGCTGGATGTGCTTCTAAGATCTTATTGGTTCTCTCTGTGGCTGGACTCAAAGCAAGAAGCTATCAGATATTGCTTGGAAATGTAATGTCCCTCCGGCCCTCGATGCTGTCCAGATGCCCCTCCTCTCTCATTTGGTGGTATCATCAGGTACCCTAACCCTCCTTCAGCTCGGACAGAAACCCTGGCAGGCTGAACCCATCCTGTGGCCGAGCTGCAAAGAGGAGATCCTTCCTCGACTCTGCTGCCCCCCCAGTCCAGGAAATAATGTGCACAAATGATGTTTCCTGCACTCCAGGATATTTTGTTCAGACATTGTTTGGGAACCTTTTTCTGCTGATCTCTCAGCAGAACCTAAAGCATAAGAAAGGATTGACACACTTTCCAGAAGGATTTGGCTGGCAACAGAACTTGGTTTTCCTCAAAGTGTTTCAGGCCTGTTCTTTTGCCAATATTGTGTAATTTTAACCAGGAAATACTGCCCCATAGAGAAAGAAGCACAACTATACAAACCTCGATAACACATAGCACTTCAATCCAGTCCGTATGTGACTTCAAATACTTTGCTGCGGTTACATAACAGAGGGCAGCGATACTAACCAGGGAAGAGCAGATTTATTTGGAGAGGTTCAGAACCTCCAAAGCCCTTAAGAATGAGCTGGATCACATTCCACAGATCAGCTCTGTGCACAAATGCTCTAAATGATGTCATTGGGATTTGCCCAAAATTCTATTATTATTGCTAGCTTGTCTGTACTGCACATGATAGAGGACACACTTAAACTGCCACACAATTATTACATATCATTACAGCAGTAGGAATCAGTGAATATGAGAATACTTTCAATGTCTATAAGACATTTAAATCACACTTTTAATCTGCTTATAGCACTGTATTATTAGGTCAAAAGCACATCACACACAAAGCATTTTCTAATGATTAAGGTCATGTATCAAAATAAGATTTTTGAAATGCTGGTCACTCATTAAGCTTTAGACTTTTTTACATACCTTAAAAAAAAGACTATTTTAAAATAACTTTTAAGCAGCTTGTAATATATTATATTCATCAGAATAGATAACAGATCGAGCATTATAATGTTTCGCAACAATGGGAATTTATTATTGTACTTACAAAAAAAGAGTCAGTGAGTGAGCAGTATTTATAAAGTATAATGATAAAAGTCATCAGCAAATGCACTATAATGTGTTATTATTGTTATAAAGCTGTATTCATATTTATGGGTGCTCATAACTATATGACAGTGCTGTAAGCAGATTATAAAGTATTATAAGTATGATGCATAATAGAAATACAAATTGCAAGTAAATACTCCAACACAAGCCAATAAGCCATATAAAACAGTGGTGGAAGTCTTTCCCTCCACTTGCCTTTTCCGTTACAGTTACTGTATTGACAGAAAACCCGTAAATTAAAATAGCAAGAGCTTCCTCAACAAAAAGCAATGCGATTTCTCCATTGGATTTTGTTATAGGAAATAATCTCTGTGGCAAACACACGTTTATGATATACTGCAAGATATGCTCCACATATTAACACCACTTTTATAATAGAAGCGCAATCGACCCGAAATAACAAATAAGCAAATACAAATCTTGCTCCATCTTTACTTCACCTCCGCTAAGCTAAAGTGGCTAATGTTCGACGTGATGACGTTTAGAAGTCTCAATTAGCCAGTTGATAATAACCAACATTTTGGAGACACGTAAAAAAGCTTAAGACATCGTGTGTTGACCACATATCCTATTTCAGGAATCATAACAAAAAGTAATTTAAAAAACATCGACTTCAAGACAAGGGAGCTCGGAAGTGCTAAAATGCTATCTCTATTAATGGGTTCACAAGGTAATGATTTATTTCTCCAAAAAAACGTAATATGATCGCCTCCCCACACACGTCACTCTTATCAACTCCTAAAACATACACGCATTGACAGATTCATCTACTGGGGTCGTCCCAAACATGTTGTGAACACACTGGAGATTAGGGATGACCCGCCATACTCCTCATGCTTAATCTGAGGCCATTTGTTTAGCTTTACATCAAATGATAAAGGTGAATGTCTGTTGTGTTCTGTACATTTTGAGTTTAAATAAAACGAAAGGCCTGTTTCAATAGCACAAGAGCTGGTGGCAGTGTGAAGAGAGTGTGGACGTTGGGTCAGTTTTATATTCCACATGCTGGAGGATAATGGGTCATTTTAAAACGACACATTTATTTCTTATGCTATATTATATCTAAATTGATTGATATCAGGCTCTACTGTGATGTGATCACTGCTAAAAGTTTAAAAGTTCAAAAAATATTCAGTTTCTGTAACTCTTGCAAAGATCAGGTCTGAGGTTTGTATTTTATTTTTGTATTAAAAAACGCTTTAAAATCTGCTTCTCATGGGACCTTATTTCGGAAAAATGATGTATTGAAGTCAATGGTGAGAGAAAAGTTATCTTTCGATCCCGTTTGAATTGTGCCATGAATTACACATATGATGTTTGTCAATCTTAAAAAATATTTTCCAAGTAAAAAAAGTCACAGTTTGTCGTAAAACGTTGAAGTTACACTTATTTGTGTGTGAAACCGCTCAATGAACTACATCTCTGGTCTCGCACAATACACGTCACCAACACCAGAATGAGGTGAAAAGTATTAAATGAGGTGGAAATCATTACAGTCTGGGCATGTTGAGAGCTGCTATTACACAAAAGGGGAGTTAGTCGGTTCCGTAAGAGCCAGCATGCGGGACTGGCTGTACAAGGTTTCTGTGAGTGTTCTTGCCAACACTAATGTTATCCACAGCATACACAGCGATCACACAGTTCTTAAGGAGAAAACTAGTTGCTAAAACAAAACACGAGTGTACCTTGTTAGCTAATGTTAGCTAGCTGACATTAACGTTACACTCGTTTAACACTCACCTCTTACGGAACCGACTAACTCCCCTTTTGTGTATACAGCTCTCAACATGCCCAGACTTGTAGTGATTTTCTCCTCGTGTAATACTTTTCGCCTCATTCTGAAAGAAAGAGGTAAAATGTGCTAACGTGACGGCCGTCTTGGTGTGTGGTGACGTGTATTGTGCGAGACCAGAGATGTAGTACATTGAGCGGTTTCACACACAAAAAAGTGTTACTTCACAGTTTTACGACAATATATATTTTTTGACTTGCAAAATTATCTTTTAAATTGACAAACATCATATGTGTAATTCATGGCACAATTCAAACGGGATCGAAAGATAACTTTTCTCTCGGCATTGTCTTCAATACATTCCGAAATAAGGTCCCATGGAGTTCCACCGGAAAGGGAGGGACTTCGGCTCTCTATGCTTCCGTATTGGAACCGTGATTTGTTAAAGGTCACACATCTTTAATGATTTAATACCAGCAGGTGTTTCCACGGAGATGGGGGATGCTGGTAAATATGCCACCAACATTTAGGATGTATTCATCAGGAGGCGCAGGGTCTGCCTTTGCTAGTCAATTCAATAAGGGCTTAACCCTCTAATAACTGTGTCTATAAAATATCAGAATAGCTGGTTTTATTCAACGATTTCTGACATTTCATAGAAAAACGGTCACAAATTGTATTCAACAATTGATTTATAATACAAATAAATGTAACGTCCCATGGATGTTAAGTTTACTAAAATCCATGACAAAAAAGCATCAATTCATTAGCTTAGAAACTATCAAAAACAAATCATTGATTATTACAAGTAGTTGCAATTTGTTTTCTCTCAATCGATTTATTGTTTAAAGAGTTGCTTATCAGATGTTTGGCAGCCACACCAACAGTAACATTTAACCTGTTAACCTACATTACTAACCCTATTTAGAAAATTCAAGCAATTGACTGATCTGTGAACATTTTTTAAACAATGTCCTAATCCTTTTATTATATCAAATAATATAAGAAGCTTGTCTAAAGTCAGGCCACGATTAGCCAGAAACAGATACTTCTCTGTGTTTTACAAAGTGACCCAAAGACAGCAGCAGGGGAGTGTGGCTGTCTATAAAGAGGAACACACACAGATAAGCAGGGGCAGGACTCGATCACCTGCTCTCTTCACACTCCTTATCTGCTGCCAAAGGAGTGAGAAATGCCCCCTGGGAATCAGCGGGCCTGTGAACATATCATCATCATTAATAACTTAAAAGGTGTGACTTTAGCCCAATGTTCATTTATTGTACATACAGTATGTGTGAAAACTGATGCCAATACATCGGATTTATGCCTTCTTTCATTGGAGTACCTGGAGATTATTTACTAGACGGCTACCGAACAACCTCTCTGAGGTGCTTCCAACCTGAGTGTCCCTTTACAGTGTTTGTTTATAACACCTGCTGCGTCCTGTTGAGTGAACACACACCGGTTTAAAGTTCAGCTTGATGAAGAGCAAACCGAAGGATTTACAAGAGACTGCTGGCCAGCGGCTGTTTGAAGCAGAGAGGAGTTTATCTGTGACGCAGACAGGAACAGTCTCTGTTTATGGCAGCTCGTTGGTCATAAAGCATGTGGAGGTCAGACTGTCTCGAATATGAAACACAGAGTGGGAGGGTTACTAAAAATGTTGTCCGTTAAAATGACCTAATCACATAATTAAAGTAGCGTAATAACTTTTTGTCTACCTTAATGTCAAATTAGGACAATAGAACATTAATATCAATAAGATAGCTTTACTGAAGTGTATTCTGTAAGACAAAGGAGCAATGTAACGGCAAAAAAAATAAAGATATTTCAAATCAAAAAAGTGTCCACAAAAACGGCCTTTCTATTAGCATTTTCAAACATTAGTCAACAATGAAAGTGCAAAACACAAACTAAAGTTTACAAAGAACATGTGTGCGTTTCATATTATTTGGTACTTTATTTAAAAAATGTATTTTAGAATTGTAATCCTGCTAGTAATTTAATTATTTTAAATTGTAACAGTAATCTGATTAGATATTTTTTCTGTAACTGTAATGGAATACAGATACCGTTTTTAGTATCCTGTTACATGTCATCTGTTACTCTCATTTCCTGCTCACACTAAGAGGCTAATATTAACACTAAAGGTTTATTACCCAACATGCAACTGCAATACAAGTTTCCTTTGTAGACTTCTTATCTGAGCTCCTGCTGATAACAAACTAGAACAGGTCATAAGGCACCCAGCCTGAATAAATGAAGTTCTTTCACACTCAACAAGAAAACTTCATGTTACATTACCAACTGTCTTTATTGCCTGCTCGGGATACCTACTGAAAAACAGGGATTTAGTCAACTTTAAAAACACAAACTATCACACACATACAGAACTGTATTTGTCATATAACAATCATGCCTCCAGAAATAGGGCTGCGCAATGAATTGGAATTGTATCGAAATCACAACATGGACTAGCTCGGTGTTCAAACTGCAGGAACCACAATATTGGTTAAAGGTTAAATATATGTTAAAATAACATTTTAATGAGATGCGGAGATATCCTGGCCTCCAAATAGTATTCTACAGACTAAACAACACATATTTGTGAGGAAAAAAATAATCACATCATGATCATTTTTATAAATCTTTCAATGCTAAAGGGAATAATAATGCTAAAATGATCAATCCCTCTTACTGTATATTGCAGTTGTTATATCAGTAATTTATTTCAAATCACGCAGCCCTCTTCAGAACACTGATACACTTCTAAATATGCCACTGAAAATGGAAAAATACTGGAAAAAGACAAAACTAAACGGGAGAAATGGATACATGATCTGCATTAGACTGAGTGACCACACTGCAGAAGATCAGATGAAACGGATCCAAGTCACATCAACAAACACCCACAGGAAATGTAATAAAGCACTCAGCGGTGAGATCATCGCTCCTCCATGTATTCCTGTTTATGCTGCTGTGCGGCACATCCCTTGCATTTGCAGCAAAAGAGAGTTACTGCTGTACAAAACACTCTGCAGAGCCAGTTTACTCCAAACATTTCTCATGTGTGACACAGGGCAGCTGCTACCTCTTCTGCTACTATTTTAGATTTGTGAACATGAATCAGACCTTCTTCTATTTTCCTCCACTGCAGAGGAGCAGCCTGGATTTTCCTGTAAAATGTCAGTACAGTATTTAAAGATATAGAGTCAGAGTACGTAAGTTTATGCAGTTCTTTCTCTCCTCAGCAGTACAGCCCTCTCACAGGGGGGGAGGGGGGGATCTTGGTGGTGGGTATGAAGTGTTCAGCATCAGAACGTCAGGTCTTTCTCCCCCAGAGAGGAGAAGCACTGCTCCACGCTCTCCTCCGACACCTCCTCCAGTGTGGACGGGTTCCACTTGGGATTCTGGTCCTTGTCAATCAGCACTGGAGACACAAAGAAAATCCCGACGTGAAAAAGAATCAAATGATGTCAAGCAATGCAGAATAATATTGAATGATTCTTTCATAACCCTTTAAAACCAATAGTGCAATCCATGCTAAACTGAAATTCACTGCAGTGACTTACCGGATCGCACACCTTCATAAAAGTCGCAGCCTCTCTGCAAAACAACAAACACTCCCATGAGACTCAATCCTCTTATGGTTTACTCCAGCAGATGAAATAATAGCTAATCTGAAACAGCTGTGCTATTGCATCCAGCTTTGTTTTTATATTTTTCACTTAAAAAATTAAAAGTAATCATTATAGGATAGGAATGGGAGAATACGCAATTTCTCTGCCAGTTAAGGCACCGGAAAAAAAATTTTTTTATTAAAAAATATAACTTTGCATTAAGAGTTTAATGTCAGTATAACTGATATTAAAGGGACGGTTCATCCCAAAATCATAAATACATTTGATCAATTCAGATTAGTGTGAGTCACTGAATGTTGGAGATATCTTCCAGTCTGACCTCTCAGCAGTATAATAAAACTATACGGCACTAAAGTTGTTGTTCTCAAAGCTTCATTTTAAAAACTGATCAGCAATGTCTTTATCTAGAAATCATGATCCAGTTACTCATGATAATCTGCAGGGATTGTTTCATGTAGGTAGGAACTACTTTCTTTCTACCAAACTACACTCGTGAGGGAGCCTCTGAGTGGCGCACTTCCTGCTGCGAGGTTATAAAAGTAAAAGTAAAATATTTCCTATTTTAGAATGCTCACAATAAGGTGTTATGATTAAAAACAATGATCATTTGGACTACAAACAGTATATATTGGATAATTGGGGCGGCTGGCTGTGAGGTGGTCGTCTTTCAATCAGAAGGTGGTCGGTTAGTTCCCAGCGTTTGCGGTCAACATGTCGATGTATCCTTGGGCAAAATACTGAACCCGAGTTAATCCCGCAGCCTTGAGTAGGTGCACTGCTCTGTGAGAGGGAGGTGTGAACGATGACTGGTAAGTGACGCGCTTTGAGGGGTCGTAAAGACTTGATAAATGTATCATTATCGTGAGTAACCGAGTGATGACTTTTTAAAATCTAATGTTTTTACACTTTGAGTTTACAACATGCACTTCATATCAGAGCCACCACTGATAACACACATTTAACGGGTCATAAAAGAATAAAGTTCTTATGGGATATTTGGGGGGTAGATTACAAAGCTGTTATGTTGTTGATTAGTGAAAATAAAATTACAAAATCAATAAATATAGAAATAGCACTAGAGGTTATATTACAAATATGATTTTCAGAAATGTTTGGGTGACTGTACCTTTAAAATGATTAAAACTGACATTTAAACTATGAAAATAAATGCAAATGAATACGTTAATGAATGCAATCATTTGCCAATCCTATCCAATTATGAACGAGTGAATGAACTGGAAATGAGTGTGTTGGGTTTTACCATGCAGGCCTGGCTCAGCCGATACTCCATCACCAGCACGTCCTGCAGGCTCAGAGCGGCCCCCGCCTGCAGCTGTCTGTAGGTGATCTTCAGGGAGGTGGGGGACATCCTGGACAGCGTCTGCAGGAGGAGACACTTCTGTGTTAGAGACTCAGACAGAGAGGTGGTGACACAAATCTAATATAATATACAATAATACTGGGGAAAGAAGACAGAGACAGTTATGAATGTTTAATGCACAAGGCGGGACAGTGAGTCAGTGGTGGAGTAGTAACTGAGGAAGTGGGTTTATAATACATATTTGATGCCTGAGCTGACCCCCCACTGGCTCTTGTTCAGAGTTTCACGGTTTGAATGAAAACAGGAAAACATGTTTGTTGAACCCAGCTGAAGGGAAGCAGCAGGGGATTTAAGTTAAGCATCAGAACAGTTCTTCAACATGAACATATTTTAAATATTACAGATCAAATAAACAGAAAATAAGAGATACCAGCTGTATGATTAATCCTGGAGTGGGTGGAGGGGGTGGGGGGTGTAAGCTGGGGCATGTGCACTGTTACATAAGATTATACGCCCTTCTACCAGGTTACATCTCAACTGAGTGAAGACAAGAAGAATCGGTAAAGCACCCAGTGTGTCACAATCTAAATTGACCAAAAGTGTAATAGTGATATTGTCGTATCTTATGGTTTAAACTTTAATATTTATTGAGTTTTTATGTGTATATTCAACACATGCTAGCTTGTGACTTTTGTAGCCCAGAACTGTGATGGGCGACAGGTGCAACGCACTACAACGGCTCAACGGTAACCCACATGATGCAGTTTAATAAACAAATTAAATAAAAAAACTGTGAGCGCTTGGTGACATTTTGGGATTATAAAGTTGCGCATGTGTTCTCAAGCTGGTGATTGTTTTCTAAGTGCTCCACGTGTGTTGTGAAGTAGGTGAAGATTTTTTTTTTTTTTCGCTTCGTTTCTGAAACTGCAGCGCGGTTCTCCTAATGGAAGTGTTTTGGCCGTTGTGGGGCGTTTGCACGGGTCGGCCACTGTAGGCCTATAGACCAGAGGAAGGAACAAATAATAAAAGAACGAAAAAAAACGAGATAAACAACAAACAAAAATTCAGCAGTCATGGTTGCCAGTGGCCATTTTCAGAGGTTGTTTGGTCGTTTCTCTTTCTTACCGATAAGGTTTCTGGTGGGTCATTTCAAAATAAGCATGGCACTTTTCACCCTCAACGAGTAAACATGTCCAAGCATGAAATCTGTGTCAGTGTTTACAGTAGGACAACATGAAATGATAACATTATCCTTTTGAACACTTGCACACATTACTATATAAAAGCATATTTCTTTACATTTCCAAAAATGTAACATTAGCAAAGAGTAATTACATTCTATTATCTGTAAACTGGTCATTGTTTCGCTACTACAGCTTGAAAATGACACGAGTTCTGAATATAAATCATCATACTGTACCTTTGCCTGTGTGTTAGCGAACTCTGAGCCATCTGCCTTCAGGTTCTGCACGATGCCCTCCACACTGCTGGAGCTGAACAGCCTGAAGGGGGGGGGGGGGGGGGTTGTAATTCAAACTCGGCATTAAAAATGTCCTCAATGACACATCTTCCCTCTTTCAGTGTCTTATAAGTCTATCCTTAAAGCATAAGGCCCTTTAGGCAATAAACGCGCAAATAGTCCCAATCTAACAAAGTATTTATTATAATAACTGTAGAGATAAGTATTAGCTCAATTGTTGTTAAAAAAAGGATGTATATATTTCAAAACGAGCACGAGGAGGGTTAATTATCTGTAATGAAGTCAAATAAGCATCTGTGAATGTAGAGCAATATAAGTGATGAATATTTAGGTCTTTTAAATGCATATACTGTCATGTACAGCCTCTGGTGTTTCCTATATTTAAAGTTAATAGTATAGAAATAAATACAGATATTGAATGAAAACCAAACCAACAGCTCACAATAGTCTCAGAGTAACAGAGAAGAGGAACTGAAGCCTACCTGTCGATGTCAGACATGTGCTGCTCCAACACGAAAGGCTTGTCAGCACCCAGAGCGCTCTGTGGAGAGAACCATCATCAGACATCTGCTGCGAGGCGTTCACAGGAAAACAGACCATCGGAAACTCTGTGCCTACTGAAGCTGCTCTGGATATTTGTAGTTGAATGTCAGTGGTACACGTGTTAGGGTTCTGACCTGGTTCTGGTAGGAGTCCAGCACTCTGGAGACGTCTTCAGCAGAGGGAGACTTCAGGTCCACCAGCTCCTTCTCCAGCTCCGGGATCTGTTCAAATAAAGGCAGGACATTTTCTAAATCTGCATGTTTGTGTGCAGTGGACTGTGTTTGTTTTTACAAACAACTAGGCTATATTCAGTCCATCATTTTAAAATAAAATATAATCACTTCTGTCTCCAAAAAACACAGATGGTGACGTCCAAAAGGCCCGACTCGAGGCTTTATGGCAGCCCGCAATCCAGTCTGGACTCTATATGAACTCTTTTCTCTTGTTTCTCATGTTTTGCATTACAATTTCAGCCTCTGTACATGACTTTGTTCGATTCTTACCTTGAGACCTTAAATCATTTTTAAAAAACGTTTTGAAGCTTGTTTCAAAACAATGTTATTGGTTAACTCTCAGGGAGGGCTTTTTTGTTAATAAGCTATGCTTTCTTTCATCCAATTAAAGTTCCTTTATTTTTACATTTATTTTCCTGAGCCTAAGTTATAAAAAATAAAAAAAGGAATTCTGTGACATCATGGTGACTACAGTCAATACTTCTCACTGAGGAAACTCTCTGAAGAACTGACTAATCCTCTTCAGAAATGTCAGAATTTCTGAGCTATGGGGAGAGGGACAGTCCAGTATACATAATTGTTCTATACATTCTAAACACAGATTAATTCAGTTTAAAGTCCTACACAGGCTTCACTACTCTAAAACCAAGCTAAGTAAGACATTCAATCTGTTTCCCCCATTTGCGACAGATGAGGGTCGTTATCACACCTATTTTGGCACTGTCCGGTACTGAATACTTTTTGGTGTGAAGTATTTGATTGGCTTTCAAAACAATGGAAAGTAAACATTAAACCGGACTGTAAATTGGCAATATTTGGTTGCTCTGAGGAGACAAGAGGCCTCCCCGCCCATCAAAGGCAGTCGCTCAAAATTGGTAAGATTGCAGCTAAAAAATGTATTCTACTTACTGGAAGTCTCCACAGGCCCCGTGCTTCAGGAGGTGGCTATCCGAAATGATTTCCTCTGCTAGGATGGAGCAAATTCACTTTAACAGACTGAATTCACAGGATTGCTTCATTAAGGTGTGGAAGCCGTTATTTTACATTGCTGGAGGATAATTAATAATTTAATTAAAGAGCTCTGCTGCTGCTTGTATTTGACTTACTCTGTAAAGGCTGCGTAATTCTTAATTAGTGCGAATGCTGTTTACAGCATTCCACTATAGTTCTTCAAATCTTTATTCTCCTTATTTCAACCAATACTTAGGCTCTCAATAACTCCAGCATACTTTCAGCTACAGAAACCATGAAAATATCAAAATATTCAGCCTTTTCAGCACATGATCTGGAAGGTCACCAGTTCAAGTCCCGGAAAGACCAAGTGCTACCGAGGTGTCCCTGAGCAAGGCACCGTTCCCTACACTGCTCCCCGGGCGCCGTTCATAATGGCAGCCCACTGCTCCTAACACTAGGATGGGTCAAATGCAGAGAAACCGTTTCGTTACATAGTACCTGTACTACGTAATGACAATAAGTTGAATCTTCATCTTCATGATGGGAAACTTTCAACTTTTTCAAAATATTTTATACTTTTCGAAATATTCAGCTTTTTAAACTCTTTTTTTAACATGTAACTCAATGGGAGGAACCTTCAAATCCTCTTTTACCTACACCGTGCGCCAAATGCTACTCCTTCCACATACTTTTAGCTAGAGACTTCATTCCAACTTTAAAACGGTCACAAGACCTTCAGCTATAAAACGTATTCTTCAGATCTTTTATAATTTTTACACTTTTTGAGATATTTAACTTAGTTTGGAGCTTGGTAAAGAGGCCTTCTTCAGATGTTTAACATGAGTGTGCGCAGCTCGTTAAGGCTTAGAGTGCGTGATGTCACCGCTAGAGTGGAGGAGAGCTTGAAATTCGCTTAATTCTTTTTTAAAACTGCCATAATTCCCAAACCCTACACTCCTTGGACATCATTTGTTGTGAAAACCATAGGAAAACCTCCCATACGTTGAAAAATTAAGAAAAATTCAGAAAATTAAACAAAATGCCTCCTGAGGGCATAAAGTGACAAAAACGTTCAACATGTCTCCATTAAGGCCCATTGTACATCAAGCCTGATCTGTCCTCAGAGCAGCAGCTGCACACCTTTAGTAAATCTGCCAAAAATGCCACATTATGGACCCGAAAGTACACAAAAAGCAGACTCTGACGCTCCTCACAGTCCTTACATCCTCCACGCGTTGACATTACCGAAAGCAGCTACCGTTTTTAAACTATAGTTAGAAATGTAAGAGGTTTATTTCTCATTCAGAACAATGGAAAGGCTCTCCTTTCACAGCACATCTACATGGAAACCTTTGATCTCTGGCCTCACGTACAGAGGTGTTTGATAACGTCGTCACCATGGTAACCTCTGATCTCTGGGCTCACACACAGGTGTTATGATTAGGTGTTATGATTAGGTGCTCAGCACAGAAACAAACCCTGACAAACAGACTGGAGTTTAACAGACTGTCTTTCTTTTCTGTCTGATGGAGACTTCATACTGACTTCAGCACGTTCCACATATTTTATACATTATTGGTGACATATGTTTTTAGTTCAAAAGTTTGCAGTTAAAATATTCTGCTGCTTTTCAAAGCCTTTTTACTTTATTTTCTCTTCTTAATACACATTCATTCACCACTACTTACATTTAATATCTAACTCCTTCAGCCTAATTTCAGCTACAGAAACCATTCAACTATTACATTATTCAGCTATTTCAGGACATTGAGGCTATACATGTTGTTTATACCTTTGTTAAACCTTTTCTTTTAAATATTAAGCTTCTTCACTATTTGTCCTACTCTTCCAGTTTAACATTTCACTTTCAAGTTTCCAACAAAGTCATTGCAATGCATTTGAGCTGTAACATTTTGATTCAAATCATTTCACTTTTCTGCATTTCTCCGCTAAGTTCAGCAACACACTTACTTAGTTTTTGTAGCTAAAAGCAGCTAACATTCAGCTAATAACATATTCAGCTTTTCAGCTAAATTCAGCAACAAATACACAGTTTACAGCATTCACACGCATTTTCAGCAGGAAATGCATTTTCTAGTTGTGTCTGATGTTTGGGAATCCATCCCCAGTTATCTTTTTTATTTTTTTACCCTTTTTGTTTATGTCTACGATGCTGTCGACTGGCAGCATTAGACTATTCTCAGGAATTGTCAATGTATACCCAGCTTTTTTTTCTTGTACGCCATTTAAAGTTTTCGGGTACCTAAATGTCAGAATGTATTCTCTTCTGTGCAGGTTTTAACTAATATGGCAGCACTGGGAAAATGCAAGTACACTTGGCATTCTCCAAACCTGTTTCCAATTTGCGTTTTCCTTCACTTAGAAAATAACACAAAGATGCTATAAATATAGAGATGATTCTCCAGCCTGGTGTTGGTCAAAATTCCACCCTGTCCTGAAAATCAAGGTCACAATCCGAAACCGACTGTGCTGCGGGCACCCGCTGCTCTGACCTCACACCAGCAGCAGGACAAACTCAGCCTGACCTTGGAGCAGCCGGGGAGAGTTGGCACCTTTATACAAGAGTGAGACACACAGTGACTCAGCATGCCAGTGACCAGTTGACCTTTAACCGCCACGCTGCACTATACCATGCACACGTGTGTGCTGAAGTATATCAGAAATCCTGGCTCATCAAGTGTTTGTATGCAGTCTTTTATATCAACCATGAAGATAAAAACTCAAAAAGCTAAATCCTGCAGGTACATTAGCTTTCAATAAGCAAAGTGCTACATAAAGTATTGAGATTTAAAAAATTTGAGTTATTGGACAAGTTGCAGTAAAAACAGATGGGTTTTCTGCTGTGCTGATATCAGTGGGTAGCGTCTCTCCAGTTTGGGGCCAGGAAAGCAAACAGGTGAGTTTTTGTTGAGGGGTCCCACTCGCAGTGAAGGAGTTGCACGCCAATGGGCTGGTGCAGAGCGCAGTGCAGATACTGCACTGATTGGTTTAAACATATGGTGACATAGGAAGGGCAGCCAGTGAAGGTGGAGGAGCGATGGAGTGTTTGATCTACTGAGAGGAGCTATCGTACCTTCTCAGACTCCACAAAGTGAGTAGCGACTCCAGCTCTATGCACGTCACGACCCTTCAGACGGAATCCCGTCAATGCCAGAAATAGTCCCAGCTGCCCCTGCAGCCTTGGCAGGAAATAGCCCCCTCCCACATCAGGGAATAGCCCTGTCAAAATAAAACAGAAAAGAATACACATTCAGTTCATAAAGACCACCCCTCACTGTTCACTCTGTCAAGGTACCCAACAAGTACACCAAAGCAGGACATAGACTGGATTTTGGGGCTGATTTTGATATGAATGTTGCTGACATTTGATATAATAATAATAATAATAATTCATTTATTTTATATAGGCGCCTTTCAAGGCTCTCAAGGTCGCCGTACAAACACATAAAAAACAAGATACACAATACATAACACCAGCATAAGAGACATAAACAAGACAATGCAGTATATTAATCAATCAAATAACCAAATCAATAAAAACAGAGGATGTGTGATGGATAATGATCAGGGTGGATATATAACATCCTATAGTAATGCTAATCCATTTGGATTGTTCCAAAGCTAGCAAGGTTTCCTGAAAATTAAGAGGAATTTCATTACTAACCGCCCCATAAATAACAAGTGGATAAACAAGTAAAGAATATTAGGCTTCTGTTTTTTTATGACACTGCATCACAGAAGCATTCATTTTAATAAAACAGCAAGGGTTGGATCTTATTCATTCATTATGGATTCGTTTCTGGTGGTTGATTTCACATACACAAGTCAATCCTTTAGTCTAAAACATAAAA
>CALSBZ010046918.1:217581-237696 GCA_943591055.1 Gobionotothen gibberifrons
TGTGTGTGTGTGTGTGTGTGTGTGTGTGTGTGTGTGTGTGTGTGTGTCTGAGCGAGAGCTTGTGAGCCAAACATAGGATGATGTGAGTGTACTTGGAAGATGCACACAGTCAATAGAGTGGTGCAGGAATGAGTCCTAAAACCCGGAAATAAGTCAGCATTTTAGCACTTTCAGTTATCTTGTCTCGTAGTCATTGGATTTTTGAACATGTTTGTGTTTCGAGGCCTGAAAAAGAGCTGTGCTTAACAAGCTGATGAGAGTTTTCACTTTTTGTTCTACGACATAAAATACGTCAGTACAAACCCAGCTTGCGATGTCTGAAGCTTTTTCGCTTCATAAAAACGGTGGTCGCTAACAAGTAACTAAATGAGACTATTAAATGCCATCATTTCAAACATTAGCCGAATTTAGCTTAGCATTGGCGATGCGCAGCCATGCAACTGTGATGTCAAAGTTAATGTAGTTTATTTATAGCTTACGTTAGCTTTTTACTCCTGGCAATTGCATTTATGTTTTGAAAATAATGAAAGTTCTATAAATATGTGGAGATTATCCTGCTGAACAAAACAATTATCATTAACATATTTGCCACAGATCTTAGTTTCTGCAATATTCCACAATCTAATGGAAAAATAAGACAGTTTTTTACGAGGGAGCCCTTTCAATACTAACAAATAAACATTAAAGCTGCAGTACGACTGATCAGCCTTCTGCACAACATACTCAAAACTCTTCCACCTTATTCCAACACAAATATAATCAAATTAGGGCAGAAAGTCTGTCAAGAGTTTAAAGTGATCATCAATGAAGCTCCAGTTCCACCTCAATATCCATTAGTCATCTTCATGCAGTGAATCCACTGAGGAGAGCTGTTTGGTTCACAGTCTCTTTCTTGCCACACAACTTGTGGGATTAATGCTTTAGTATTACATATTGCTGCAAATAGTTAAATACAATTATACTCTCACACAATTATAGAACTGTGATAAACCGTCTGGGTGAGAAGCAGCTAGTTTAACGTCAGCTGTGATTCATTAGTTGTTGGACATTTGTTACTAATCTCATCAGAGCCTCAGGAGACGGCCATCTGTCTATTAGCTAAAGAGCAAACTAAAGCTTATCCTGTGCTGTAAAACAACAAGACATCTTCTGATGCTTTCTACATGAAGCAAGCTATTTAGATAGTGATAAAGTAGAATATGTATTATTGCAATTTCTTCTGGTTTCATAAAATAAAAAACCCACCCAAAATAGGTCCTTTCCTGTGCATTGATTTTTTTTAATAAACGAAATACATTTGGATAGCCGTCACCAAGGATTGCATCTTAATAATAGTTTTATTTTAATCCTCTTAAAACAAGAATACATTTAGGAATATATACGTGTGCTGTGAGATTTGTTAGTCATGTATTTATATGCGTGTTTGCTGTGATTGTCAGCTTTTCACTACAGTATATCAAGAGTGCTAGGTCATGTAGTTTAAATACATGTACATTATATATATATATATCATGATACTTGGTGGAAGGGTGTGGCAAATTGATCACTATGCCATTACACAACTTGAGTTTTACCTTTGTTACCATTGCCAGTACCTTTCTGTCCCCTTAAGTCAGAACAAAGTGTTGTTTGAACACAATTAATTACAACACAGCGTTGTTTGCATGTCCATGTTGTTTCTACATTAGAACATACGGCCCATGAACACACTGAAGTCGGAAATACAAATTCCAAACTAAGGTAATGGGGCCATCCAAGGAGCATGGTCCTTGGCAATGGTATGCGTTCTGCTTTTGTTGGTCCAATAAACCGTTCATTTTTTGTAGAAAAAGTTGCTTGGAATAATTCATTTAAGCAGCAAAAAAGCAGAGACCTCCGCAAAGACCAAGTGCCCTTTCTTGCAAAGTTAATATAAGTGAAAAATCATGCTTGCACGATTTGAATGACGATCGGACCAATTTGATTTTCATGGAGCTAACTAGGAAATGTTAGCATGCTAACACACTAACCCGGTTATGGTGAATGTAGTGAACATTACTTTATAAACTTCTATCATTGTCAATGTGAGCATTTAACAATTACGTTTAATTGTTGAGCATGTACAACTGACAGAAAGTGTTATAACCTGTTTGATCTCTCCAATGGTTGATCTACTTTACCCATCATCCTTCTGTCCCCTGATTTCTATCTCCTGCATCCTAGTGTCTTTCCCATTTTCAAATGAGAAATGAAGTCAACACACATCCTGGGTATTGAGACTTCCTGCCCTTACCCATTGATATCAGGATGAGGTCATCTACCAGCTGCTGTTCTGAATACATCTCATCTCTCCCTCTGTGTATTCCTCCCTGCTTCTAACACAGTCAGACCTCATGTCTATGAATGCATTTGAATGGGACCCAGCTGGAAGTGCAACTGTAATCACAGCTCCTAAATTAGTAATGGTCTAGATCAGGGGTCGGCAACCTTTTTGATATGAAGTGCCATTTAAAAAGAAAAAAATTTGATCAGTGTGCCGTGGCCTGTCAACTTTTGTACGTCTTTTATACATGAATATGTGTCCCCGGTGTGTCAGGGAACTCACCAAGTGTCAGAAAACACAACCCTCTCTCTTTTCCTCCATACCCAAATCTCTAAAAACGGGGCTGCAACGGAGCTGATTATCATTTGAAATGTTCTGACGTCAGAAAAGGGGTGCTCCGCCTATATGGGCAACTCTGCACCTATCAGGGGAATGAGAGACCGCTCGAAAGCACTGGAGACGCTGTAGTACATATGCCAGGCCTGTAAGTGGCGCTGTAGTCTGCCACAAAAGCAGAATCAGCCCTTGCAAAAACAGGGCTGGAAAAGAGCAAATAGAGCGAAATGAGGCATGGCTAAAATGCATGATCTGTTTGGTATTTTGAAAAAACTTCACAGACATGTTTTATATAGGTATGGCCCTACAATATATTATTCAAATATAGCATGATAGGTCCACTTTAAGCAATAGAGAACCGCAGTGACGCGTCCTAAAACCCGGAAGTAAACTCCTTCCGGTTCCTTCGTCAAAAACGCAATGCAATTTCTCCATAGGATTTTGGAAAATAGTTCGAAATAAGGTCTGTGGTTGAAACACATTTAAGAGACGGATCACGTTTCGTTCAGCCGGATAATATCCACATGTCTACCCTACTTTTATAATTTTCGAATCATAAATCTAGTCGCCAGAAGCAAAATGCTAACGTTATGCTATAAAGCAGGCCTATTCAAATGGCGGCCCGCGGGCCAGATGCGGCCCAGAACCAACTCCCGAGTGGCCCAGCCTCCCGTGGCCAAATTCCTACACTAGTGCAGACCATGAACGCAACACTCCGCGTTGCATAGAAACCACCAAACCACAACGCAGCACGTTTTTTGAAAGTGCATCTAGTGGTGCTAGTAACGGTGGTCCTATGATAGCAACTCTAAAACATGTCTCTCTCAACTTTGAAGCGTAAACAGAGACACAACGGTAATTGATCTTGTGGAGCAGATGCGCGCATTCCAAGACCTTTTCGCGACCGACTTGAGTACGGGTCGGATGCTGCATTTTCCGACGCTCCCCAAACACATCACATCCCCAGCACAAATCACGGATGTGATAACAGATTTCATTGCGAGGTTGAAAGAGAACTTTGCCGGTTGATTGGATGGACTTGCTCTGCCCACAGGTTATGGGCTTTGCCAGAGACCCCTTCACTGCTGCAATAGAGGGGGGCGTATCAACCAGAGCAAAGGAAGTGGTCCCCTGCATCGACGAGGGGACATTTACACTGGAACTTATTGACATGCAGTCATCCGTAAACCATGGCACAAGAGCAGCGCACTAACGGGCCAGCGACGTTTTGGAGTGATGTCAGAAAACAGCAGTTCCCTAACGTTCAGAAAGTAGCGATCTGTGTGCTCAGTATGTTTGGATCAACATACAAATGTGAATCAAGCTTTTCACACATGAACTCAATCAAAAGTAGCACTCGCTGCTCCCTGACTGACAGCACTCTTCACCAATGTCTTAGGATTGCATTGACATCCTATGAGCCAAAAATTACTTCTCTTGTTCAAAACAAAAAATGTCACTTCTCCCATTGAGAAAGTCAGCGATGACAAATAACAAATGAGGTGATAGTAAGCAGCTAGTTTACTATAGTAGACGTGTAGTGTTCATTCATATGTTAGTTACCCTTGTCCCTTGTTATGGGTTTGTGCACTGAAGGGTTTGACAGTTCTTTTTGTATTAAAATGCACTTTGTAATGTGTCTGGGTCAAATGTGACCAAAACGTATGATTTTGTTATTACTTGAAAAGTGTAAAAATAGTATTGCTATAGTACTGTAAGCATTGGGTTGAGAGGTCATGTGTTGTGAGCATGCGCAGTCTGTCCTGGCGTGGTGAGGAAGAACGTGTGACTCTATAATAATAAACGGAGGCGCTAACTGGGACGCTCCAAAAAGTACTAAGTTTTTGTTACACAGAAATATCATTGAAGCCTTAACACCTCGGACGTTACATTGGTGGCAGCGGTATCGGAGTGTGTTTTATCTGCTCTTGGATTATTTTTTTCTGTGGACAATTACTGGACTTTCTAGTCGGCTCTGCTGGCTAGCTGTGCTAACGGTGCTAGCGCCGGAGCTTCATGTTCGGAGGAATGAAGAGTGACGGCGATATGGAAGACGATTATAACAGATGTAATGCTTCTTGGACTGGTTCTGTGAGTAATGATATTAAAGTGGCGCTGCCGCCGATGTTTAGGGGCGACGGCCAGAGGCAGTTCGCTACGCGGATAAGACAGTTGGAAGCCGCTGTTCGTGCTCAGACGAGGGGTGCTAGGGGCACGAGCTACGCAGCTACCTTGATGAACATTCTACCTACCAGACTGGACGGTGCAGCTTTCCTGCTGTGGGACAGCTTGCCGGCAGATGTGCAGTGTGATTACGAACGTGTGAAGGAGAAGCTGGCGGAGGCTTTTGGCCAGAGACAGTTCCTGCTTTATTTCCAGACGTGTGTCTCTGCACAGCCCCGCCAGGCAAACGAGTATTTGGAGGTGTATGCGGCGGACATTTCCAGACTCGTGGCTGAGGCTTTTCCCGATTATGGCCGCGCTGCAGTGAATGGTGAGAAATTCAGACGTTTTTTGGCTGGCCTTGATCCTGCACTTGATCCACGACTGATATGGAGGAGGCGTTGATAATTGCTGGGCGTTGCGGGCCAGGCAGGCAATGAGGGTGAACACGCCTGGTTTGCCCTACTGTCCTCGGCATCCTGCTGTTGTTGCAGCGCTAAATTCACCATCGACTGGTGTTTTTGACTGCAATGCTAATACCACGGATAAGCTCATAAACGTGGTTGAACGCCTCACCTTGAAGGTGGACAATTTACAGACTGAGGTGAGAGACTTGAGAGCACATAGCCGTGGAGCTGAGAATGGCAGAGGGAGCTCCGCCTTGACCTGGGATGGTCAACAGGACCAAGTGGGACAGAGGGTGCACCGGCGTGCCTGCCATTGTGACTGTGGCGGGTTTGGTTGCAGATCTACCACTGGGGATTCCCACAGGGACGACCGCAGCAGGGGCCGTTCTCCTCAGCGCAGACCGCAGGATGGTTTTGGTGCCAGGGAATGGTCTCCACGTGAGCAGGGAACCCGAGACTCCACCTCTGCGGACTTCTCACCGCGGCGACCAGGCAGCGATGTCCCGCAAGGACCACACAGCGCTGGGGAACGTCAGCCAAGGCATGGAGTGAGGTTTTTGTCTCCCTCTCGGCGGTCACCATCTCCATCCTCGCACGGACGGCTGCAGGGAAACTTCCAGTGACTGGTATCGAGACCCAGATGCCGGTTTCACCACTACAGGGTCAAATGGACTATTCTGCTGGGAAAGCGCCTGCTTGTGTATTGGACTCTTGTTCTGTGGGTGAGTCTAAGCCCACAGCCTGTGTTAGAGGACTTGTTGAGGGTGCTGATGTTACTGTTTTGATTGACTCTGGGTCCAATGTTTCTCTTATTTCTGAGGACTTCAGAATGTCCATGTCTGCCTTACGTAAACGTGTGCTAAATACCCAGTACACTTTTTCACGCACAGTAAATGGTCAATTGTTGGACACTCTGGGTACTGTGACTCTTCCCATACAGTTGGGGGCAAACATTGGGAGCAGGCTGTACATGTAGTGCGAGGGGCAACACAAGCTATTCTGCTGGGGTTTGATTTCATGTTGCAGACTCGAGCTGTTATGGATGTTGGTCGTGGTCTGCTTCACCTGGGGGATGTTGATATTCCTCTCATGCATTCCGCTGCTGCCACGGCCCAAGCCCAGGGACCGATTTCAGACCCTCCTTCTCCTGACTCAGGGTCTTCAGTGGACCAGACCCTAATCTTCACTCTGTCACATGATGGCTCCGGTATTAGGGAGCTCCAGCAAAAGGATGCAGACATCGGACAAGTTTTGGCCTGGCTGGAGCATGGCCAACGGCCCCCTAGATGGAGGTTAAAAGATGCTAGTCGGGGTGTGAAGAGACTTTGGCATGAGTTTCCCCGGCTGACTTTTGTGGAGGGACTTTTATGTAGAGTTGTTTGGCTGTCTGAGGCAGGGCAGTCTACTCAGGTTGTTGTTCCTGCTGTCTTAGTTCCAGAGGTCCTGGGACACTTGCATGGTGCTCCACTGACTGCTCACCTGGCGTATGAACGCGTTTTGGCACGCGCAAGAAGTGTGTGCTATTGGCCCTCCATGCACAGTGACATTCGATCATGGTGTGACCAATGTTATGCCTGTCAGAGAAGGAAGTCCACAGTGCCTAATAGGGGTGTTGAAAATAATCGTTTCTACAATGCATTGCGATGCGGACGTGGACGATTCGGTACCGATGCAGTGACGGAAGATAACCGATTATTCACGTGGTAGATTTTCCGGCAGCAGCTGGACAATAAAGTTTTTGTTTTTTTAAGTAGCAACGTAGCATTGCATTGTGGGTTACCGAGCTAGTGCAATGATGGAGCGAGGCGAAAGCAGTGCGCAAATAATAAAAAACGCTCCTAGTGTTCTGAAAGCAGACATCTGGACCCATTATGGGTTTTATGAACTAAAAGGGAAAAATGAACTGGACAAGTCGCACGCTGTGTGTAAAGTGTGTCGCACAAAAATAAAATACCTTGGTGGAAATACCACTAACTTATTAGCCGCTTTCACTGTGAGAAGCTAACGCCTGCCACCAAGAAAACAGCAGACCCCGCCCAGCGAAGAATTGATGAGGTGCTGTCAACTTTTCCGCCCAACTCTGAGAAAGCGAAGAAAATCACCCAGTCGGTGGCAGCTTTCAATAGCGAAGGACCTACGTCCTTATTCGGTCGTGGAAAACGCCGGTTTTCGCCACCTGTTAAAGACACTGGAGCCACGGTATAAGCTCCCATCACGTAGCCACTTTACGGAAAATGTCATACCTGCACTCTACAACGGAACCAAAGCCCAGGTAATGGCGTCAATGATCCAAGCTAAAAGAGTTGCCATAACATGTGATGCCTGGACTTCTGTTGCGACGGAGTCTTATTTAACAGTAACGGCACATTACATCAGCGAGGACTGGCAGTTGTTGTCGCATGTGCTGCAAACGAGAGCTGTTTACGAGTCTCACACAGGTGCGCATGTTGCGCAACTATCTGAGCGATACTTGTGTATCCCAGGCACAAGTGTGTCTGCAGAGCGAGTTTTCTCCACTGCAGGAGATGTGGTCACTGCAAAAAGATGCACTCTCAAACCAGAACATGTGGATCAACTAGTGTTCTTGCAGAAGAACCTACACATTCCCAAATGCTGAGCAGTGAGTCATGTTTTTGTTGTTTGGCACATTCAGGAAGTGCCCAGTGCTGCTATTTGAAAACATTGTTGTAGATTACAGCACTGCAGAATGTTTTGTTTTTGAGGATTTACACTATAGGTAGGCCAGGCCTATACTATTTATTTCATTTCAATTTAATAAACATTTTTGATATGATACACATGGTAGTACTATGCTACCTGTTGTCACACTCATATTGATGTTTGGCACTTTTAGGATGTGCCATGTTATAGAGCAGAAGACAAAGAACGAAGTGGTTTGATTGATTTGTAATGCACTTTCTATAGAATAAAAAAAGTTCATATTTATCTGACTGATTGTATTCATTGATGAAAAAGTATCCGTACAGTAATATTGAAAATTGAGGATGCAACGCATTGTTATGCATCGTGATGCATCGTGATGCACCGTAATGCACCGGGATATCGAACCGAATCGAATCGTTGACAGGATAATCGTAATCGAATCGAATCGTGAGACCAGTGAAGATGCACAGCCCTAGTGCCTAAACACCATGCCCCCATGAGAACTTCGCATGCAGTTAGACCTTTCCAGCGTGTGGCGGCTGACATACTGGAGTTGCCGGTCACATCAAAAGGCAACCGGTATGTGTTGGTTGTTGAGGACTATTTCACAACATTTGTAAATCTGTATGCCATCCCCGATCAAAAAGCCCCCACGGTCGCGGAGTGTCTCTTCCAGAACTACATCTTGGAGCATGGGGTAATGGAAACTCTGCACACTGATATGGGCAGACAGTTCGAATCAGATGTTGTGAGGCATTTGTGCGGCATGTTAGGTGTGAAGAAGACGCACACCACGCCTTACAATCCGAAGTCTGATGGCATGGTAGAGAGGTTTAATAGGACACTTATCGATCAGTTGGCGAAATCTCTTCTATCATGTGAGGGGGAGTGGGACTCTTTTCTGTCACAGGTCGCGTTTGCGTACAATACCAGTGTACATTCCAGCACAGGCTTCACGCCGTATTTTCTCACGGATGGCAGGGAGGCCAGGACTCCTGTGGATGTTTTACTGGGTTCAAAGCGGGATGATCTGGTGCAGGGTCCCCGGGAAGACTTTGCTGGTTCCCTTCTCAGACGCTTGGACGCAGCGTTTGATCAGACCAGGGATAACAATTTTGCTGCAAGCAGCAAACAGAAGTCGTACTATGACACCAGAGTGAGGCACGTCCCATATGAAGTCGGGGATTTGGTGTGGTTAAATGATCCCACTGAGAGCCGCCGTAAGCTGGCTCCCCACTGGAAGGGGCCTTATCTGGTGCAGAGGCGAATGGATAGGGGTGATGAAGTGGGGGTCACGTACCAACTAAGTAGCCCGTTTGGGGATGAAGCCTCTCTCCAAACTGTCCATTATGACAGGCTACGGCGATACAACCTGCCGGTAGCCTTTCCCTTGGAGGGACCATCAAGGTCTCTCTTAAACCTTGCTCAGCCTCTTCCGTTGCAAGATGCAGTCTCCCCACAGAGCTCCAGATGCTTGAGGTTTTCCGATGGGGAAAGTGACAGTGATCTTGGGCCGGGTTCTGGAGCTGTTGATTCCCCTGAGCTCGAACAAGCCGCACCAACGGTGTCCCGGGCGAGGAGGTTAGTTGTTATGGGCTGAGTGACTGGTGTTTACATGTTTGTGTGCTTCTTTTCTCCTGTGTATTCTATGCTGCATAATTGTTTTTGTTTTTTTCATGTTTCAAGTGTGCAGGACAGGGGAATAGGTTATGTCATACCAAGTCGATGTTTTATTTGGGCTGTGGATGTATTATTTTTTTTTGTTATGTTTTGTTCTCACCGTGTGTGTGGAAATGGGGACATTTCTTTCAGTAAGGGGGGATGCATGTAAGCATTGGGTTGAGAGGTCATGTGTTGTGAGCATGCGCAGTCTGTCCTGACGTGGTGAGGAAGAACGTGTGTGACTCTATAATAATAAACGGAGGCGCTAACTGGGACGCTCCAAAAAGTACTAAGTTCCTGAGTTTTTGTTACACAGAAATATCATTGAAGCCTTAACACCTCGGACGTTACAGTACTACCTCTTTGTGTTACTTTGGAGCTCTTTAACTGTTTGTTAATGCACTTTTTGATGTGCATGTGTCATATGTATCCAATTTTATTTTGTATGCGAGTACATTTATTAAGACTGCTATCATTGTATTCAGTTAAATGCACTTCGTGATGTGCCTGGTTCAACAAAAATAACCTGAATATTTGACTTCTAAAGCAAACAAATGCTAGAACTTTTTTGTATGCACTTTGAGATGCCTCAGATTCTGTTAAATTAATGCTAATTTGTTGTGTTTTTATGCACTTTTTGACGTACCTTTGTTAGATGAACAATTAATACAAATGGCATGTTTTTCATCGCAGTAATATGTGTTGGTTTAAAATGTGTCATTACCCGCTTTTTACAGGCCGCTGAATGTCTGGCCCAGCTGAATTTTGTAGTTATAAAATCTGGCCCAACTGAATGTGTAATTGAATAGCCCTGCTATAAAGGAACTACAGCAAGGTCGCTGTTTCAACGTCACGCCAACTTAAGATCCATATTCAAACATACAGATTCTAAATGGTACAAGTCGAAGCGTTTGTTTGAACAGTTTGCAGGAGGCAGGTACTTGCTTTCAAGCAGAACAGGGCAAACAAACTTAGAGGAGTGTTTACGTGTTCGGTGTAATGACGTAAAACGGCCTGGACAACTTCTGTAGTCCTATTCAGCCACTTGTTAACAACCATTGTTTTTCAGACACGTCAACTCTTCAGAAATCACCAGCGGGGTCACTGCTGATGTATTTAATGTCGTAGAACAAAACGTGATCTGTCTCTACAATTTGTGTCAAACACAGACCTTATTTGGAGCTATTTTCCAAAATCCTATGGAGAAATTGCATTGCTTTTTGTCGAAGGAACCGGAAGTGGTAAAAATGCTAACTTACTTCCGGGTTTTAGGACGCGTCACTGCGGTTCTCTATAGGAGAATTCAGTCGTACATTAGGCTCCTCAAATTCAGAACACACTGCTGCCTAACCTCCATCAATTGGCAGCAACCCAATTGATGGATGTTTGTCCCATGACTCTAATGTCTTTCCTCTGGAGAACAGAGCTCTTGTTTGCTAATGTCTCCATCATCTAATGAGAAGACAAGAGAGAGAGCCAACATAAAACAACATCCTCAGGGCGGATTCTGATCCCTGCATAAAGCTTCTCATCTGCCACAGTCACTGCACTGCTTGTTTTGAAAGTGAATACTTTGTGCAAGACTGATGTGGAAAGTGATGTCAAACAGATGCCACTTTTTCCTCTAAGTGTTTGTTACTGTTATCTGTCACTTCGGTCAACTGGAAGGCTTCTGCAGGATGCTTTACACTCTTCTAAACAGTGGCACTAATTCATTTGGATTAGCAAAACTTTATTCCAATGTCAAATTGAAAGCGTTACCATATTATTAACTATAGGTGCTAAGATTCCACTTGGAAAGGTGTGGAAAGTAATGCAACTACTCTGCAATATATTAATTTAAAACATCAAAACTGTTATATCAATATTTGGTTTGTATCCAGTAAGCCAAATATGATGAAGACTTGACAAAGCCTCCCAGATTCTGACCCAGTGGAAACTCTTCCCTGCCAGGTTGTACATTTTGCAGCCTGTTCTGTTTGTAAGCATTAGCTATGAACATGCTGGTCCGCTCTCTTTTGCACATTCCCATTGTTTACAGCAGGAAGTGGAGACATGTTCTTATATGGTGCTTGGTGGCACCGCACCAGCACATAGCAATGTTCCACTACTTTTATGGTAAATACATTTTATGGGTAATGTGACATTAAACGAACCCCTCATTCCTCTGGTATCATCAAGTGAGCACTGCAAGAAGACTATTTTAATCTTTTGTGTTCATTTCTCTCAAAAATGTTGTTATTTGTATACTTTGGAAAAATGGCTATGCGGTTGATCCTCTGTTATTTTAAGTGCACTTCATTTTACATGACTCATTCTGTATCCAATGACAAATAAGAGGGATTGTTTTTGCTAAAACCTTACCAAATAGAACTTTGACCAGTATCATTAACTACATTATCAAACAAATACTTGTATAAAAAGGCAGTAAAATATGTAAATGAGCGGACTGGAAAAGCGCCAGTGTCACTTGTAACATTAACCGTGGCTCTGTTCTACTAAGTGTTTCAGGAAGTCATTACTGTGACGGTATCCCAAAATGCACAAAACAAGACCCTGGAGACTGAAGCAGATGATGGTTTCAGGCAATATTATTTGTACCATTATATATAGGGATGCACGATATTGGTTTTTTGAAACCGATACCGATAACTTCCTGCTTCTCAAGACCGATACCGATAACCGATAATAATATTATATATATATATATTAAATGTACCTGTAGTTATTGCACACCTGGTGGTAAAAAAAAAGACTAGTAGTGAGCAAATGACATGAGCATTACTACTATGAACAAAACAAAGCCAAGAACAGTTTTGACTCTTCAAAGTGACCATATTTATTTTCCCAAATAAACATAATTGAGTCAATCAGTCAATGTTTGTAGTCTTTGTCCAGCCACTGCACCGTCAGACCTAGCATGCTAACGGGGCTAACATCACTGGTCCATATGTCCGTGGTGAAACGTATGTCCCGTATATCGTTATCGATCAGAGTATGAAGGAGTGTGCATTGCATTTGTTAATACAAATAGCAAGCGAACTATCCAACTCTGAAACTTTGAAATAGTCCCATACTACCGACGACATGTTTGTTTACTGTCCTGGTTTCACGGCTGCACACCATTTACGTCACAGCCAGGCATGAGTTAGGGAGCGCTGGATTTGTGAAAAACTCCCCTCTTCCTAAACCACTAATACCACAGTACTGGCAAAACGGGAGGAGCCGAGTGAAAAACAAGCGCCCCTCATCCCAATCCACCCACACCGCAGTATTTTTTTCTTCTTTTTTTACCCAAAAAATATATTGTATATTATCGGGGCTATTAATACTGTTATCGGGTTTATCGGGATGACGTCATAATTCCTATTATCGGACCGATAATTATCGTGCACCACTATATACTGTAACTCGATTTATGATTTTGAAATCTTTGTGATGTTTAGGGAGCCCAGGATTGACCATAGAGAGAAAGAAACGTATTAATCAGGGCCATGATTTGAATTTGTCTGCACAATATGGAATGTATGGCCTAAATTGTTCCCATATATCAAGAAACCTTGCAAATAAAAAAAAAAGAATATACAGAGAGCAGGTATAAGCGTTCTCCCTGCAGCATGAAGTGTGGGACACCTCCTTAAAGTTATTATTAGCAATCTAAAACCAAGGTGAAGTGCCTAAATGCATAGGCGGTGCGTGAGGCTCAGGTTTGGGAAGGCTACATAACTTTTTTTTACCTGTCGCTGCCCGCCTCTGGCGTGAAAGCACCGCGTACTGACCAAACAGAGCTCAGTGTGCGGAGTTTAAATCTATCAAGTCATATTACAGGATAAAGGAAATACAGTTTAAACTGCCGTATGCAGAGAAGACGCCGACGTGTCGCACTTATCATTCACATCATCAATCAGATCATCGATCATATAATATCATAATATATCCAGCCTGATCTCACCAGAATGCGTACAAATGACACGACTTTGCAAAGTCGTGCAATAGATACGCAGAAGTCCGTTGTTGCGTGAATATGATACTCCCACGTTACGTTTGTTATGAACGTATGTCAAATATGTTTTTTTTCTACAATTTTCTTCGACGTTACATTTGTTTTGAACGTATCTTAAAAAAAATTATTTTCTACATATCTTTGCCATTAACCCTAACCATAACCCAATAAGCTGCTGTGTCATCATATATTTCCTTATCTGAGTCAGCTTCTTGAGCCGTATCTGGCCGTGCAACACTCACATTGTCACATACTGTATGCAGAAGTATATTATTTTAAGCAACACATTAGGTTGACGAAACACTCAACTCAAATGTAATTAAAGTCAGATCCACTCGTGTCTTAGATGGGGCAGTATCATAAAACTGTTGTATGCTTTCAAACACTCTGTAGTTTATTTATGTTTTAACCAGTTGTTCTGTATTCTCCTTGCAGGTGCAACTATGTGGCTTGTATCCTGGGTTATATGTTTAAGTCATGGATGGTTAAAGTTCATATTTGTCTAATATTAATTTACTTTTCATTAATGAAGTATGACGCTGCGCTGTCAGTACACTTGTCCCTGTTTGTGATTGGTCAAATGTAGCTAACCCCGCCCCTTTCACGTGAATGCGCTCTCAGCTGGAGAAAGAAACCCTGGCTTGATTTACCGAGTTGATAACCAGCCACAGGTGGCTGCATAGAAGCGCTAATGTAAAAGACACAAACATTATACATTATATTTTTATTTTACCAGGATGCAGTGACAAAAAGATTTGGGAAGGCTTAGCCTTCCCTAGCCTACAGTACCCGCCGCCCCTGCCTAAATGTTTGGATGGTAACGTTGTAGAAGCAGGAAAAAGTAAGCCATATTTTTCAAAGTATCTTTTTGAAGAGAAATCCAGAAAGCCACTCCCCCAAAATGATTATTGTTAAACATATCATAATGGACATAAACAGTGAGCATGGCTCCTGTTAGTGCTCACAGCTGTCAAGCTATGTGCTAATGAGAGTCTCATTTCAACAGCCACAGATACATGAGTGTTTTTGTCAATGGAGGAGCGCAAGGTTGAAGCAGCAGACGGCTAACGGCTAGTGACCTGTGGCGACGCCCACCTCTCACTCAAAGCTCACAAAGGCTTGATTTTTTCCTACTTCATTCCTGTGCAAATACAAATCATCACAAATGCAACATTTCGTCATATGTGGTTTTTGGAAAATCTTTTGAATTCCTGGTTCAACCTTACAAAGCTAACTGGATTTGTGAGAAATGAACCCAGACGTGTTGCCAAAGCACAGTCGTCATGTAATTCATGACCTGAGCTGACAGAAGTCTCAGTCTGTCTCTTCTGTTTGGGATCTGGTTCTTTCAGGAGACAAATGACTCCAGGCGGTCTGTTTAGTCTCCAGCCATCCGATGTTCTTAATCCTCTGTGGTCATTTGTAACACAGACCCCCCCGCAGCTCTGCCCTCCTCTACACTCTGCTCACTGAGAGCAGGGTGAGGACAGGTTGAGGAATGAAATCACACTTATTGTTGGCAGGGATTCTGCCCTCAGCATGTGGCATCCAAACACAGTTTTATTTATGAGCCAAAAAGCAGCTTCATTTGTTTACTTTCATGTGTTCCATTTGTTCCGATAGTTTTGTTTTATTTATGTGCTAAATTTTGCTTTATATTTGCGGTGTGTTTTTCTCTTTTCCTCTATCTAATGGGAGCTAGCTGGCCAAACTGGTAGCAGTTTCTTCTTTGTTGTTGCCTTTTTTCGTCCATGGTACTTTTTCTGTTCTGTGCCAGGCTTCTATTGTTTGGCTGCTTGAATGGAATTCCTTAAAACCCAAACGTATTATTACACGAGTGCCTAGTTACCAACAAATCAGGATCAAAAAGTTGTGAAATTACATTTTTAGGTGACCATGGTAAAAGACATTTTGCATTAAAAAGTCAAAACGTGATTTAGCAATTTGTATTTGAACCAGGCCATCATATTACTTTAGGCGCGTTCACACCAAGTACTTTTCCCACAAAGGTTCCTGAGAACTACGATTTAGTTGCGTTCACACCAAAAAGTCCCAGGAACTAAATTAGTTCTAGAGAATCTTTTTTACCCCCTTTTCAGTCCCTGCTAGAGAGCAGGGACTTTCGTGGGAGAAAAAGGTTCCTGTGTCTGATTGGCAGGGCGGAATGCAAACCACGCCCCGTCAAA
Source organism: Gobionotothen gibberifrons (assembly GCA_943591055.1). Taxonomy (NCBI): domain Eukaryota; kingdom Metazoa; phylum Chordata; class Actinopteri; order Perciformes; family Nototheniidae; genus Gobionotothen; species Gobionotothen gibberifrons. The sequence goes on from CALSBZ010046918.1 coordinate 233,305, forward strand.
CTCCCAAAAACTTTTGTGAAGCCGCCATTTTATTATCCTCGCATTGCATTATTAGCATTAGCATTAGCCCAGCGCAGAAACGCAGAGAGACTAACTTATGACAACACAAAATAAAACATGGGAGCGGTGGAGATGAGGAGGTGTCGGCGTTCTGGCCGTTTACTCGGAAGGCTTCAGCTTCTACTGAAGCCAGTCCCTAACTCCGGGGACTTCCGGCCGGGGATTTTGGGCGGCAGTATAGAGAGGCGAAGTCCCTCCCCTTCCGAGGGAGCTCATGGGACCCCGGAAGCGGAAAATTATACATTGAAGTCAATGGAGAGAGAAACGTTATCTTTTGATCCCGTTAGAATTGTGCCACGAATGACACATATGATGATTGTCAATTTTTAAAAGATAATTTTGCAAGTCAAAGTAAAAAAATGTAAATGTGTCGTAAAACTTTGAAGTAACACATTTTTTTGTGTGAAACGCTGAATGAACTACATCTCCGGTCTAGCAGAACAACACACGTCACCAAGATGGCCGTCACTACTGCCCTCACTATCACCACAATGAAACACGTCCAGAAGAATGTCATGCAAAGCTGCCTGCCTGCCTTCATTTGATTCTCTCTGAACTGCCTGGTCTTTTTAATGTTTAATGTCAACCATTTGTACAGATAGCGTGAAGTAGAAAATATCGTAGATGCTAAAGTAGCGTTAGCATTTCTCGCCCAGGCTTAAATGGTGTATTATAGAATGATCACACCGCTGTGACAGTACTCTTCAAAGGGTTCACGAAATATGACTACTACTCTTACTGTTTAACATGTTGGGTTACTTGATGTTACTTATTGTTAAGGCTAATGAAAATGACAAGGCTGTAATGCTAACTAACGTGCTAGCTACTAGCTAGGTAGCTAACTTGATCCAGCCACTCCTGGTCCTTTCATCAGACGGGAGGCGAAAGAACGAGCAAGACCCATTGCTGGTATGATAACAACCTGGTACTAAGCACACAGGCATCTTGTTAAAGTTATCTTATCTTAGCCAGCGCCATATAGATAGATGATATCTATATGGCGCTGATCTTAGCTACCTCTTACGGCCCGTCCACACAGCGGCGTGTGTTGAGTCTTCCAATGCTTCTGCCCATTCACTTGAATGGGGTGACGTCACGCCTCACCGAACTGCATTGTGGGGAGCGTAGCTACACTTTGCTCACGTTGCTCGCGTCAAGACGATACAAAAGTTGAGCCATGTTCAACTTTTGAATCTTCGACGGAGGCGTCAGCCAATCAAATCCCGTTTATGAAAATCTGCCAGTACAACTGCTAGCCAATCAAACCGCGTGTATGTTGGGAGAGCCAGACCGCAGTTCCGCAGGTACTCCTCAGGTCTGCAGCACCACGGAGAGAGCCTCCGCCCTCCCCGCTGCTGCTGCTGCTGCTGCTGAAGGAAGCACTTTTTAACTCTTTTTTTCCCCCTCTCTTTTCTCCCTGCTTCTGCTGCAGGCTAGCAGGCTAGCGGGCTTTTTTGCTTTGTATGTCCGGGGCGGGAGATTCATGTGATTGGTTGTTGGTCGCGTTGCTCCCAAGCTTCAGCCACGCCCACCACAAAGATTCAACGCACGCTGCTGTGTGGACGGGCCGTTAGTGGAGGAAAACAATGGTGACATCACTTACGCGACTCTGGGATTTGTAGTCTTTCTAGTTGCGTGTTTTTCTAGTCTTATATTTCAACAGTTTTACGACAAACTGTGACTTTTTTTACATGGAAAGGATTGTTTAAGATTGACAAACATCATATGTGTAATTCGTGGCACAATTCAAACGGGATCAGAAGATAGCTCTCTCCATTGACTTCAATGTATAATTTTCCGCTTCCGGGGTCCCATGAGCTCCCTCGGAAGGGGAGGGACTTCGCCTCTCTATACGCCGTGAAGTGGTTTGCGGCCTGCCAGTAAACCCAAAGCAGAAGAAGTGATGTCAGCGGCTTCATTTGCCTAATCCACCCCCAGGAACTAATTTCCGGTGTGAACGTGATCTGTACTTAGTTCATGAGAACTAAAGAGTTCTCAGGAACCTTTGTGGGAAAAGTACTTGGTGTGAACGCGCCTTTTGTCATTGCGGTGTTTGCCTAATTTCACTGCCCCAGATTATTTAGGAAACATCCAGTTTTGAGACTTTAATATCACAGATGGGCTAATGCACGTACCTCAGTTTCTCAGGTAATGAACTCTGGGGATAACAGCTAATATGATAATAGCTCAGCTCATATCCATCTATCCATTAGTGGACCAAAGGTCACAACTGTTATGTTTTTGTTTTTCGGTTGCCGTTTAATTGCATTTGGTCTGACATGACCCCTTGTCATGTAGTGAATATCAGGAGGAATGTGTCTTTGGACAGACATTTTCTATACGATTACATTGAAATAAGACACACACACACACACACACACACACAAACAGACAGACACACACAAACAGACACACACACACACACACACACACACACTAGGGATAACTGTTATCATTGTCTAGATGTAATAGGACATCCTTCAGCTATGTAGCATTGGAAGAGGGGAACAGGAGAAGCAAGTAAGTAATAGGGACTATATTGTAATATTTGTTGATCAGGTAACAATGGTTCAACATTTTGGGAACTATGTACAGAATTAGTCCAGATAAATGCAGAATAATATAAAGATTTAATTGGTGTGCTTGTTGGTATTTTTCAAACTTCAGGCAGAGCCACGGGAATCAGTTTACCCTGTTTCGAATCTTTGTGCTCAACTAATAATCTGCTGTTTTTTATTGACAGAAAAAGGGAGAGAAACTCCCTCTGGAGGGAAGACAGGGATGTTAGTCTTTGCAGACCGTTTACATGCGCAAAAACCTATATTACACACTACTGGAAAGAGAAAACCCCAAACGTGTAATAGGGCCCCTTTAATTTACTCATGTAAGGATAATGATGATAATCCCAATAACTGTAATTCACTTGTATCCTCCTTAAGGGCCGGTCCTACATTTTGGCGCCCCAGGCGAGATTATGATTTGGGGCCTCCAATAACCTACCATAGCCAATAACACATAAATGTAACGTATTTTATTTTTGTTAATTTGTTGTTTAGTTAACATGTATTTATTCATTCATATTTTTGAGATCTCCAGTTTTAAACGATATTTTTGGATACTGTCCTATAGTATATATTGGAATGATTTCAAATCAGATAAGTCAACATCCCCCACTTTCATCACTTACAGGGCAAATGAAAAGTGTAACCGGGGTGAAAAGGGTGTTACCTTGACTTAATTATGAATGTTGTTACATCAAGGCTGAAAATTAGGATGAACCAAACAGTCAAAAATGTTTTTTTCCCTCCCAGAACTACCAGCGCAGCGCCCCCCCCAGATCTAGCGCCCTAGGCGACCGCCTATGTCGCCTATGCCAAAGACCGGCCCTGTCCTCCTTACAGACACTACTATTTAAAAAGGGAAAGTAAGAAATAGTTGACCCAGGAAAAAAACATGAAGGTAAAATGTTAGTATTTGTTTGTCCAAAGTTTTTTGAAGCAAACTTACAACAGAGACATATTTCTTGGCATATGTGATATTCAGTCTTACACGAGGATAAAATACACAAACATGTGAAGGAATGAAGCAGCAGCATCATTCCACTCTTTTAAATCAATGAATTACTTGTATCCATAATCATTGACATTGTCTCATCAGCAGGTTATTACAACATTAGAATGACTCAGGACTGCTCTCCCGCTGTTTTGATCAAAAACAGCTGGTTATGTTATTGTCATTGAAAAATGTTGTCTAGACTTTGTGGGATGGCACGATATATAGGAATTTGGTGCGGGACAGGATAAAAAACAACACACAATAAGATGATCGTGGTACATTTCGGTTCTTAATACATATCCTTACCAGTGAAAAGGCCGTCAAGCTCACTATCAGGCTAGTTAAAAGAAAGCCTTATTTAATGATTTGTTTTATTTCAGAGCAACTTAAAAAATGTCTGTCTCTTTGATCCTCAACAAAACAAAGCTAAAGTGACTGCAGTATGTTTAACTTCCACTTTAAGAGTTTTAAACGCATATCTTATTGTGAGTCGCATGACATTTCATATCGTCCCATCATGCTTTGTGGCTGTTTTTCTTTCAAGTAAAACACCGTGAGTTGAAGTCAGGCTGATCTATTTTGTGTAGTTCGTCTATAGTCCAAATCACTCATTTCATTACAACCTACACGGTAATTGACCTGTCTGTGCACCACATGTTCTATGCGTAGAGGTGGAGGATGAATGCAAGGGAACGATGTTTCCATGGTTACCTTATAATTTAACACACACACACACACACACACACACACACACACACACACACACACACACACACA
>CALSBZ010046918.1:238896-256386 GCA_943591055.1 Gobionotothen gibberifrons
GTGAGTGAGTGAGTGAGTGAGTGAGTGAGTGAGTGAGTGAGTGAGTGTGTGTGTGTGTGTGTGTGTGTGTGTGTGTGTGTGTGTGTGTGAGAGAGAGATATATCTGACCTCCTCAGAACATGTCTTTACTCTCTGGCGGTTTGTTATCATTAGCGCCAGAACCGAGTTCTGCCCTGAGCTCAGTGCAGTTCAGGGACTCTTGGTCTTTTCCAAATATAGAACCAGCCTGTTTTAACTACGCATTAAACAGCAATCGCCGTGAGAATAGTTTGCGTCAACAGTAATGTCTGTATACTGACATGACAGATAGGAGAGCTGCTCTTCAAATCACTTTATTCCCAGAGCCATAAACCCATAATAAATATGTGTTATAAGCAGTGGAGGGGGTTAGACGAGCATCGCAGCTTTTAAGGGTTTTCCACTGGGATGGAGAACTCAAGTGTGCCACACCAAGTGGAGCAGCATACATCAGGACCAAGCACTCAGCGGCCTCCATCACTGCGCTGCTACCACACACTGTCAGCTTTGTTCTGACACATGAATTACAGCTTCCGTCTCTATTGGAAAGGAAAATGAGTAAGCGGGGGTGTCATTGTCATCATGGCTGTCTAAATCTATGAAAAAAACAGCCAACTAGATGAGCTTCACAGCCTTCAGGATGTATCCTCCTGTGAATAACTACACATCCATTCCAAATGTAACCCGGGGAAAGAAAAGGACACACCCTCAGTATAAGTCACCTGGCTAAAATAGACGCTATTTTTGCCTGGCTGCTCAAATGTATAATCTTTTGGAGCTAAGTAAGTCATTGTATGTGATATCATGCTTAATGTAGGGCAAAGATACCAATTTAAATTCTGAATGTATCTGACACCTGGAGGGAAATAACAGTGGCAGAAACAATGCTCTGTCACTCCATATTTCATCCAATCAGAGGCCACCTTGCCGCTGGCAGCAGGCGACAGTGGCAGACAGATCTCTACTGACACCTACAGGCACATTCCAGTATCACACCGCACAGAAAAATAAATGTTAACTTAACAAGGCACCCAGGCTGCAAGAAATGCTGGTATGGTCGCTTTCATGTCTCATCATGACACACACATACACAAAAAGAAACGGTGTAATGGGAACCCAAATGTATAATATCAACTTTACACATTCATATTAAATGTACTCACCCCTCCCATTGTTATTCCTCCAATAAGGGCGATATATGGTTTCCTGCATGTCCCTATAAAACAGAGAATGCAAAGTAGAGGCCTGGGTGTTTACCAGATTCAAATCTCAACGGCTTTATTGTCTAAAATATCTATAGCATATTTGTTGACATGTCTTAATTCCCAGGCTCCTCCAGGGTGCAGCATATAATATACTGAAGACATAAAAGAAAAATCACAAGAAAATAGTGCACACTTTTTCAAGTAAATATGTAAAATTAAGTAAACTATGTTCAGTTTAAATGGAATATTGTAGGTTAAAGTAGAATGTAAAATTCAACACTTAAAAGTGAAAGAAAATACAGCTTTTTGTAATAATATATAAATGTGTTGATTGTAAACATATATATATGGTATAAGCAAATGAGAAATGAGATGAGATGAAATGAACAACGATATATAAAATGTATCAAGTGAGACTATCAGTAATTAAGCACCCACAAGTAGTAGTTGTGATTGATAATACAGGTGTGATTGTGCTTGTAATGCTTACCAATAGCGTGGTTGAGGGTGTATTCCTCACGGAAAAAGTCCTCTGCCAAAGGGTCTCCCACTTTCCCTGCTTCTGTGACGGCTGATAGGAGAAAACAGATCAAAACAGGAATGAAGCAACATGGATTAGATCCAGTCACACTGTCAACGCCTCTGTTTTATATTACATTCAGGTAACAGAGTGGACAATCTATATCTCACAATCAAAAAGAGTTCAAACATATTTCTAAGGCTTCACAGAATGACATGTTTTTATTTCTGACATACAGTAATCTTTCTGTTAATAATCATTATCAAGTCAGAATACTTTATTTATCCTGGGAGAAATTGAGTGAATGTGACAGTTTAGTGTGTATCAATTATCAAATACAAATATGTATATAGAGATAAGAAGTTAAAGTAAGAATGTGCACGAAGAAGATCAAATAAAATATTCATATAAACGTTTTTATTTATTACATTATTTTTTGTAATCTTTAATTGTGGCTTGATTTTCTCTTGGAGAAACTGGTGCTCACGTCTTTAATGTGAATGTTTGATAACACACATGAGGCCCAAACAGAGTCCTCACAGAGCGCAGTGATTGATCCTTCAATGGTTCTGCTTACCTCTGATGTCTCCCCCTGCACAGAAGGCCTTCCCCCCCGCTCCTCTGATGATCACTATGTCCGTCTCATTGTCACTTTCCCATTTCTACAAGCACAAACAGCAGTACATTCAAAGGAAGGCATCATCAAAAACAAATGTTAGGTTGAAGCGACAGTTCACCCTCAAAACCAAAACAGATATATTTTTCATCTGCTTTTTGTACCCTGTTACTAAAAAGAATCCACACATGTTGTATGAGCATTTCTTCTGTAGGAACCTTTTCTTTCTACGATGCTGAAGGAAGCATGAGCTCCTGTATGTCAGCCATTGGAAGTCATCATTTGATAGAAATAGTTCCAACATAAAAATGCCGACAACAAGCTCTGTGGATAATCTTGATAAGTCTAGTCATGATTTCAGGAGAACAACACTGCAGCTGAGTTCCTTTAAATCTGTGACGCTTTGAGCACCACCATTAGAATAGTAGAGATAGTTCATTCAGGGTTCATACACTTTTTCACCAATGATTTTCAATGACTTTTCCATGACCTTTACCTAATTTTCCATGACCAAAAAAAGTACTCAAATTGTTTATTTTAACATGGAACAGGAAAATAAGGTCTGCATTTGAAACATGTTGTGCCTATCTAAAACAAATCAAATAGGCTTACTAGCTTCTACACGCTAAAGCAACTCAAATCTCTCACCAGCAAAAGTCAGTTAAATGCCATTTTATGTTTCATTACTATACGATACAGTATGTATTATCATTATAGTATTACTATTACGGCGATTAGATAAAAATATAAATTATATTTGATGCAACTTTAGTTACATTTCCATGACTTTTCCAAAACTTTGGGAAAAATATTGTTTTCCATAACTTTTCCAGGGCCTGGAATTAGCATTTAGAATTTCCATGACTTTTCCAGGTTTTTACTGACTGTAAGAACCCTGTTAATTTCTCCACTGGGCAACTCAGAACAAAATCATCTAAATAAATTGCACAACAGGTGTTGGAGCCATGAAACATGTTTAGTATTGCGTTTTGTTTTAATATAAGATATTTGTTTGAGCACAATTGATTGGTTGGCTTGGGTCACATGGATATGGGCGGCACTCATTATAATCCTGTTCACCTGCGTGAGGTGTGTGTGGAAGAGAGGGTGACACAGGGCCGTTGTACTTTTTGTTGACCGCAAGTTGAAATTATTGCTCTGATTAATATAACGATGTACATGTCCAAGGAGAATAAGTTGATCATCCCAGTTTTCATTAAACCACATTATTTTGTAACAGAGTTTTTCATCTCAGCAAGTACTTTTTTGTAGCGTGTCACACAATATCAAACAGGCCCGGCCTCAGCCTCTCAGCGACTTTGTTTGTTTCCTGCTGTCGCTATAACAGGTAAAAGGAAAAATATGTTTTTGTTTTTTGTTTCTTTTTGCGATGTAAGGGATGACTGTATCCTTAGAAATAATTGTATGTGTGTCTTCTGGTATCACATGACATCAAACTTCTCTGTTTTTCAGGAAGTTAAAGTTAGCAGCACATTGCTAAACGGCTACATTATTTTATCAGGTGTTTTCAGTACTTCATTTATCATATTCACAACAGTTACAGAGAAACAATGAACACCTGAAGCCTCTCCCTCGAACAATGGTAAACAGATATGGTTTTAAATTAAAATAAACATACAGTACATACAATGTATATCAGAGTGATGGCCAATGATTAAACTGAATAGCTTAGTATAAGACATTTACTTTTATATTGATATATATTCAGAAGTGTTTTAAAACACTCCGTAAAAGTATATAAATGTATTATCTTAAAGTATATAAAAGGTGTTTTATAAAAGAATATAAATATTTGTTGTACAGAGTATTTTGTTAGCAAGTCCTTTACAGGTATTTGAGAAAACTATCAGACTCAACAAAATCAAAACTAGGTGAGATACTGGAAGCCATGTATAACCAGTCACATGCTGCTGTAACAAATGGCATGTACCACAGCTGAGGCCTTGACCTTTAACCCAGAAGAAGTTAGCATTAACCGAGCGTCCCCTACCTTGAGCTGAGGGTAGATATGTTGGACCATGGGCATGTTCAGGGCATTCAGGGCCTTGGGTCTGTTTAAGGTGATCACACCTGCACAGCCCACTTTCTCCAGAAGAACCCCGGAGTCCACCTGACTCGACATCTGATCCGAAACAGAGACGGAGCAATAGTGTAAATGCCTTTATAGAACACTTGAATCAACTCAGAAATAGCTCTACAGCTGATGTATATAGTTAGCCAAGGATAAGAACTTTGACAGACTGTAGAGAAAACTGATCGAAACTGAATTCCACTGATGACAAAGCATCACTTAAATAAATACATTAATAATCAAATACATGTATAATAAAGTCATAGTTTGATGTGAAGGCATCATTTGAGGGGCATACATTGGTAGGTCTGAAATGTAATATTCTATAATATATTGATGTATTGTTTGGTCTATACAATATGGGTGGCTTTGGTTCATTTTGCATTTTTTCCAATCACCAATAAAAGGATATACAAAAGTAGGCCTTCATCTTTTCTATAATACAATGTGGCAAGAGGCAAATCAGAGGTCACAAATATTTCTATATGAATCTATTTTTTCTTCGGAGTATGACTTGACAATCCTTCAAATGATATGCACGATGAGAGCTGAAGTAACACATTCAATTGCACGCTAACGGCACATTAGCATAAATAAACATTGGCCACAAAACAACATTCAGGATCCATAGACTGATCCAGAAAGGTAGGTCATGAGGGGCTTCTCACCATGTGGCCCTGGATTCTCTGCAGTCTGCACAGGGTCCTCAGTCTGAAGGGCACAATCATTCATAAACACACTGGATATAGCATCTGAAAACATGTGATTCTTCAGCAGAGGTGGGTGAAGTACTCAGATCTTATAGTTAAGTCAAAGTAGAAGTACTCAGATCTTATAGTTAAGTCAAAGTAGAAGTACTTAGATCTTATAGTTAAGTAAAAGGTGAAGTACTCAGATCTTATAGTTAAGTCAAAGTAGAAGTACTTAGATCTTATAGTTAAGTCAAAGTAGAAGTACTTAGATCTTATAGTTAAGTAAAAGGTGAAGTACTCAGATCTTATAGTTAAGTCAAAGTAGAAGTACCAGAGTGCAGGAATACTCCGTTACAAGTAAAAGTCCTGCAGTCAAGATGTTACTCAAGTAAAAGTACAAAAGTGTTAGCATCAAAATATAGTTAAAGTAGCGACAGTAAAAGTAGTCATTGGTCCATTTCAGAATAATATATATGATATGTTTTATAATGATTGATCATGAAAGTGTTCTCAAAGCTGGTAAAGGTGCAGCTAGTTTGAATGACTTTGTATACTGCAGGGTAGCTTGTGGATTTACTCCAGGTGGAACTAAAGTCTGATTTAACACTTGATTATATTTCACATCATTCATCCACATCTGTAAAGTAACTAAAGGTATTAAATACATGAAGTGGAGTCAAAGTACACTATTTACCCCTGAATTGTAGTAGAGTAGAAGTACAAAGTAGCATAACATGGAACTACTCAAGTAAAGTACAAGTATCTCAAAATTGTACTTAGGTACAGTACTTGAGTAAATGTGTTACTTCCCAGTTCTGTTCTTCAGACTCAGAATCAATCAAATGTATTTCGGCCAAGTTCCCATCCAGAACAACATCAGTGATATAGGGAGGTGGATGCATGCTCACAGTAAGTACAACCTTTGCATCATGACGCTTTAAGTGACAGTAGCTATCATCTCAGGGACTCAATTCAACCTTTCCAGATTATTTGATATTGTATAACAAGCTAGAGAGGCTGCACATTGTACACAACTAGCCAACTCAGGACAACAAACTTTAAATTATACACGCAGAGACACAGTCACATACCTGTAGGCAGACGTCAAAACGGTTAAAGACATTATTATATTTGTATTACGTCCTGTAGCAGGTAACTGCACTCTGATACCGTTTTCTTTGCTCTTGCCTTTCCTCCGCTCTGGACTGACAGCGTTTACTTCCTGGACGAGACACCGACCGAGCCCTGATTGGTCGGTGCGCTGACGTCACGAGGTGAAAATGCTTGATCGTCACGTGGTTCACGGAGAGATAGTTCCCGGAAGTTCGTGGCGGGCCATTTGAATCATGGATGTATAAGATTTGAATGCATTAATAACAGGAGATAGAACTGCGATTTTTGGTAATTACTAATTAGTGGTACATAAAGGTTTTGATTTGCAATATCTATACAACATATCGATATGTGTATGTAGATACATCAATATGTAAAATTCGCTAATATTTGAGGATTAAGATAAGATAAGAAGTACTTTATTGATACCAATTTGGGAAATGTTTGCATTGCAGCAGCAAAAGTCAAGGCATTGTATATTAGAGAAGGTAAAAGACTAGAAATAAACAATCCAAAATGTAAACATCTCAAATATAATTCAAATAGCATTCAAAAATGTAGAAAAATATACATAGGCCTAGATAGTGTGAACAGCTATCTTACCTGTTAACATATACATGTTAGGCTAACGTTGCCTTGGTTACAGAGCCTGTTGCTGTTGTTTATTGCTTTGAATTCTTTAAAACAAATATTATCTTCTTAAACTTGTATGGTAGCAGGAGCATCCTACCCTAATGTTTATTGATATATTTAGAGGGGATGGGAAGGAAGGTGTTCATGATGACTTATGTATTTACTTTTAATTCATTGAGAGTGCGGTATAATGAGACAATAACAGGCTACATATGCGGACACACACACACAAATATATTTATATAAATATATACAATTTAAAGTATGAGAGCACTCTCATAATAACGTAACACAATCAGAGACTGGATATATCCCCTCTCTCTGGTCGCTGAAATGGGGAATTGAAATTACGGGCCAAAAGTTGTATTTACAAGTAGGCTATTAAAAGTAAGCATAGGACACCAAACCAACTGAGACCTGTCTGTCCGCCGCATCTATGCACTGTACAACACACCTATACTGTACCACACACACACACCTACTACACACTGTACAACACACACACACCTATACACACTGTACCACACACACCTACAGCTCCTAAAGCATAATCAGGCTACAGCCGCTGTGTATTTTATTATGTGAAGCACTAAATGGTCTTAGAAAAATATCGACTCTTTGTTTGTAGATATCTCAACTAAAGCATACAAATACAGAGAGTAGGCCTGTTATACTGAGTGATATATATTGTAGCGTTCACAGATGGAGTCGGAGACAGGCTTCCAGTTATTAGGCTTTAATAACTGTTCTTGATGTAATGATGGTCACAGGTTATCGTACAGTTCATGGGTTCAACCTCACACTGACTCTAACCCCCGTCCATATCGCTGTCCTTGTGTGGCATTAATGCTGTCCCCAGGTCCAGAGCTGCCCAGTGACATGGTTTTTAACTTGCTGTCCATGACCTCGGCTGCACGGCAAATTTTAATGGCCTCGTCCAATTTAAGGTCCTTTTTCCTTAGTAAACGACGTCTAGCACCCTCGTCAGTTATCCCGAGAACAAGCCTGTCCCTTATGAGTTCATCTTTTATAGCTCCATATTCACAAGAGGCAGCCTTTTCCCTCAGCCTGGTAGCGAACACATCCAAGAGCTCTCCATCCTCTTGTTTAAGGTTGCCAAAAACGTACCTCTCAAAGATTACGTTCTTTGCGGGCGTGAAGTATTGCTCCAGTATAGCACCCGCATCCTTTTGTTGGTCCGTGGTGAGTCCCAGGTTGTGTTTGTAAACACGGCGGCAGTCGTTCCCCATTAGCCTCCTGAGCGCAGCTGCTTGTACCGGCTTTTCTTTCTCGCTGAGCCCGGTTGCAAGCAGATAATCCTCAAATTCTGCTCGAAAGCTCGCCCAGTTGCCGTGGATGTCCCCCGCCATCTTCATAGGCTCCGGAGGTGGGATGCTGGATGCCATTGTTCCAACGTGACGCTAATGCTAACAGGCTAACTGAAACTGCTAAACCTCACCAAAACAAAAAAACGCACTCTGTCTCAGCGACGGACAGTAGCATGCAGTCCACAGCTGGGTCCTATTTGAGCTTCTGACACCATGTTTGTAGATGTAGGTGCATTAATAAACAAGGCATGTCAGGCTGCTTTACCATGTTTAGTGAAGAGTCTCACCAGATTAAAACTATACAACAGTGAGTGGATGAGCTCATTAGGTGTGTACAGCACACAATGCGTCATTAGGGGTAAGACGCACAGACTGGACTTTGAGATTGTGCATACTGGCCAGAGGCCCTTGCTTTCGGGTGAGACATGTGAGAGACTTGGTCTGATACGCTTCACCATTCCTGAGGAGCTGAATAAGGTGGAGCACTGCAGGAAGGGAGACCTGACCAAGGAGTGTCTTGTCAGCACCTACCACGACGTGTTCACCAGCCCTGTTGAGTCTCTGCCCGGTGATATTCACTTTGAGCTGGACAGCACTGTGGCACCGGTGCAGTGTGCTCCCAGGAACGTTCCAGTGGCCCTCAAGGCAGCTGTTAAGGCTCAGCTTGATCGATATGAAGAGGAGGGACACTTGACCACAGTCACTCAACCCACGGACTGGATTAGCAATCTAGTCATAGTGAAAAAGCCAGACAAATTCCAATCTCCAGCATACTTGGAATTCCACCGAGGCCACGTCCTTGGTTTGGGGGTAATTTCGAGGCTGCACATGGGTAGACTTTGGCCGTTTCTCAATCGCGAGGATGCTGGCTTGGTAGTCGCGTACTTCCAAGTCACTTCCTTCAGAAACGAAGCAAGTATGCTTCCAAGCCACGGCTTCGGAAAACGAAGAAGAATGGAACAGGCTAACAAGTGTGCCACTCACTCTAACGGTTTCAACATAAACTGTACCGAAAATAAATACCTCACGATGTCTATCTAATTATGAACTTGCTTTACTTTCACGGAACACATTTTTAGTGATAACAAACAAATGTAACAAAGTAACATATTTACCAACACATGTTCTACGCCACTACATACTTACATTTAAATGTGTGCTGCGTCGGTTCAGCCATTCTCCGCAAGGGTTTTTGAAATTGGTCCGTGCGCAAAGCATTGTGGGGATTTTAAGGACGTGAAGTCTACCCATGTGCAGCCTCGAAATTTCCCCCAAACCAAGGACGCGGCCTCGTGGAATTCCAAGTATGCTGGAGATTGGAACAGTCCTTCGGCGGCACTCGATGACACAGCATCCTTGAAATATTGGCTTGGAAGCCAAAATCCTCGCGATTGAGAAATGGCCTTTGCGTCCTTAAAATCCCCACAATGCTTTGCGCACGGACCAGTTTCCCCTAATCTGTGGCGGAAAATGTAAGGCGGGGGCCTCTCATATGACGCCCACCTGCACACTTGCTAGCCTGTTCCACTCTTCGTTTTCCGAATGCCAGGAAGGATTCTTGCCTATAGCTTCTGAAGCAAGTGACTCGGAAGACATGTGCTACCAAGCAAGCATCCTCGCGATTGAGAAACGGCCAGAGAAATGAGATGTCCTTCAACATGGCGCGCTGAAATTCATTTCCGGGTCACTACCGGAGGACCGTGGAGTCGAGGAGGGGAAATTTAAGAATTGAGAAGCCTCTCAGTTCTTATTATACATCCATGGAGTGAACAGAGATGTCGCAACTCTTCTATTATAGGGCTCTGGCACCACAGAGGGAGATTTATGCATCCGGGTACCTGCTGTTTCTGCCACACTGCCACCTACTGTGCAGAGGAGGCACTCTCACTCCTATATTCTACTAATATATTATTTTTTAAATATTACACTAGACTCAACAGTACTGTCAACTTTTTATAATATTGTTTTATTCATATTGATAAATATATAAACCCGTCTCGAAGACAACATTGTAGAGGTTGTAGTAATCTTAAACAAAAATTAAACTACTGCATTATTATAATTCACCATCTTTACTATACAATGCAATAACACTAACAACTACCGCTAGCATTAGCGCACCTAGCATGGCTGAGTCTGTCGTAACAAGCAAAGCGGGGGGTGCTGCTGGGACGAGCATGGAGGACATTCTACGATCAATTGAGAAATCGAACCAAGAAATACGAGGGGAAATTCAACTGATGAGAGAAGATGTAAAGGAATTCAAAGGTCAAATTAGCGAGTCATTTAATAGACTGGAAACATCGGTCGGTGGTTTAAGTAGACAGCTAACAAAACTGGAGAAGAGGGTCGTTGACGCGGAGGAGCGTATCGGTGGCACGGAGGAGAAGGCCGCGACCCATGGCAGAGCCATTAGCTTTCTACTGCAACAAGAAGCTGAGCTCATGGAAAGATGTGAGGACCTCCAGAACCGGGGAGAAGACAAAATCTACGTCTATATCAGATCCCTGAAGGCTCGGAGGGAAGGGATATGGTGGCCTTTATTAAGAAGCTACTTCCAACCGTGTTGCCCTCACTACCGCTGAAGGAAGATGACATCAGAATCGACCGTGCCCACAGGACACTTACCCCGAGATCGAAAGAGAATGACCCCCCTCGCCCCATTTTGGTAGGATTCGCTGACTACGCAGTAAAGGAACAGATCCTATGGCAGGCCTGGACACAGGGCCAAGTGAAGATGGGTGACAGGCAAATTTACTTCGACAATGACTACTCACCTGAACTGCAGAGAAAACGTGCCCAGGTTAGATATGTCATTAAAGAACTCAAGCAGAAGAATGTCAAAGCGAAATGCCTATACCCAGCTCGGCTGAGGATGATGGTGGGCTCGGTGGAAAAAACATTTCCGACACTGATGGAAGCCGCTCCGGCGCTTCAGAAAATGAACATTCAGATCCGAGTTGATGAGCGGGACAAACTTCAGAGTGAGCTGACCAGGCGCCGATGGGAGAGACATGACAACCGCAGAGGGAAAAATGGGAACTTGCTGTCGGAGGAGGACTGTAGGGTTTTCTTCCCTGACAGGCACGATGAAGTAAGCTTGATCATTCAGTCAGAGATGAACATTTGTGAATAACGTTTTCTAGAAGGGCTCATTATTTGTATTACTTTTATTTTATTTTACATTAGCCTACTCTATATTTTATGTTTACATTTTGCCGAGTACAGAATGTTACATTACTAGCATAATGATCGTTTGGGTTAGGATCCGTGGTTGCGACTGACTAACAAAACGAGTGATTCACACTCAGCCCTAGGGCCGCAGCAGTATAGCCAACGAGCTGGGTCTGCTGCACTTACACATTGTGTGTTTATCCCGGAGAGATGCCGCCACTCTCTGCCCGGCTCCACACGGGGACTGGTCGCTTTGCATAGGCCAGTGGAGGAATTGGAAGCCAGTTTGAAGTGTTTTGTTTCTAACACTGTGTTTATCGTTTTTGTTACTCTTTACTCCTTTACAGCTGATAGGACCGTTACAATGTATGACCCTGCACATGACATTTTCAGTTTAACTAGAGGGCCCTGCAATGACAGCAAGGACTAAAGGTAGACCTATATTGGATAATATAACTGTAGTTAGTTACAACATTAAGGGATTGGGAAATCCTATTAAGAGGAAAAAAATACTTTCTCAGCTTAAGGCTTTGAAATGTTCAATTGCTATGTTACAAGAGACCCATATGTCTGAAGTTGAGCATTTCAAGTTGAGGAGAGACTGGGTGGAACAGGTGTACAGTGCATCGTATAAGGGTGGGAGGAAGAGGGGGGTTGCAATCTTGTTCAGTAGGTCTGTGTTCTTTACCAGTGAAAGAGTAATTCAGGATGAGGAAGGCAGATATGTCATGGTGATAGGCACAATTGGGGAAGATAAATTCACATTTCTAAATGTATATGCCCCAAATGAGGATTGTCCTTATTTTTTCAAGAAAATTGCTGCCAAATTGGCAGAGGAGGGGGAGGGAACTATTGTGATTGGGGGGGACTTCAATTGTGTATTAAATTCGAGCATGGACAGATTGCCTGTTAAGAAAGGACTCAGATCTAGGAAAACAACCACTGCCCTGGGGATGTTAGATGGACTGGGTTTGGTAGACGTCTGGCGATGTCTCCATCCCAAAGATAAAGATTATACATACAGATCTCTAGTTCATGGGAGTTACTCTAGAATAGACATGTTTTGCCTATCTAAGGTTGACATGCATAGAGTAACAGAATGTAAGATAGAGCCAATCACACTGTCTGACCATGGCCCCATCACATTGAAAATTAACCTAGGTCAGGATAGACAATTCAGATATTGGAGGCTTAATGTCTCAATATTAAATGATCCGCTGATCCAACAGGAATTACGTGACGGCCTAAAGGAGTATATTGATATAAATGATAATGGTGAGGTTACTCCTTCTATTTTATGGGATGGTTCTAAAGCTGTAATGAGGGGAAAGATAATTCAAATTTCCTCTAGATTAAAAAAACAAAGAGAGGCGAGGAGACTTAAATTAGAGACTGAAATAACTAGACTTGAAAGGGAACACAAAGTATCGAGGGACAGGGTCACACTGGATTTGTTAAAACATGAAAAACAAAAATTAGATGATCTACTTACCTATAAGGCAGAGGGAGCGCTTAGATTTGTAAAAAGAAAGTATTATGAAATGGGTAATAGAGCGAGTAGGTTATTGGCCTTTCAACTACGCAAGGCTCAATCTAGCCGAGTGGTTTCTAAAATTAAACATCCAGACACAAAGAAAGTTACATCTCAATCTAAAGAAATAGCAGAGGCATTTGCTGTGTATTACAAACAGCTATATGAGGGCCAGGAGGTACAAGGGAAAGAGGATAAGATATTACGTCTCCTTGACTCGGTAGAATTAAACAAATTGTCACAGGAGGAGGCTGACATGATGTGTTCCCCCATTACAGTAGAGGAAATAATAGGTAGTATTGGTAACCTCAAGAATAACAGATCTCCCGGTATCGATGGGTACTCGGGGGAGTACTATAAAGTTTTTGTGAATGAGTTGGCACCAGTCCACCATGTCGGGTATATAATTATGCATTGGATGAAGGAGACCCACCTAAATCCTGGTCAGAGGCAATCATTACGGTTATTCATAAAGAAGGGAAGGACCCCACACAATGTATGGGCTATCGGCCCATAAGCCTTCTCTGTCAGGATTTTAAAATCCTGACCTCTATTCTGGCTAGTAGAATACAAAGGTGCATTGGGAAGCTAGTACACCCAGACCAAACAGGATTCATTGCTGGGCGCCATGGTACTAATAATGTTAGAAGAGCTCTCAATTTACAATCACTTGCAGCCGGGAGGAAAACCCCATCAATGCTTCTCAGTCTAGACGCGGAGAAAGCATTTGATAGATTAGATTGAACATTTCTGCAGAGGACACTGTCACATACGGGCTTCGGTCAGACCTTTATTAACTGGGTCAAAGTGTTTTATAACAACCCAAGATCGAGAGTTAGAGTCAATGGCCACTGCTCGGATTTCTTTGCGTTGGGAAGGGGGACGAGGCAGGGAGATGCTTTATCCCCAGCCCTGTTTGCCCTTAGTATTGAACCTCTTGCAGAACTAATCAGGAGTAATCCTCATATACAGGGAATAAAGGATGAGGATGGGAATCAACATAAGGTGGGTCTATACGCGGACGATATAATATTATTTCTGGAAAATCCAGAGTCCTCTGTCCCGGCCCTCCTACAAAATCTGGAAGAATATGGCCTGGTATCTGGATATAAAATGAATCCCACTAAGTCAGAGGCAATGATGATCTCGGGGATGTGGCCAAGTCAACTTGATAATACAGTGTCCTTTCACAGGTCTGGTCAGGGATTTCGATACTTAGGGATTGCACTCACCCCCAAAATAACACAGTTGTTCCAAGCTAATTATAAAAAGATATTTGAGGTGTTTAAAACGGACTTAACTAGATAGGATGTGCTGCCGTTGTCACTTTTGGGTAGAATAGAGGCTGTAAAAATGAACATATTACCCAGACTTTTGTTTTTGTTTCAATCTTTGCCTATTTGGGTCCCGGCATCTGCCTTCAATATGTTGGATAAGCTTATATCTACATTTATATGGCAGAATAAGAGACCGAGAGTGAGATATAAAACACTTACTCTTGGGAAGGACCAGGGCGGGCTTAGCCTTCCCAACATAAAGCACTACTTTTGGGCGGCGCAATTAACAGCAGTGGTAGCCTGGATTCGCAATGACACAGAGACAGGATGGGTTAGTATAGAGCAGAGCTCATTACCAGGGATAACTTTGTCCACTCTGGTTTTTATGAGCCAACAGTCTCAAAAGAAAGTCGGAGTCCAAAACATATATGTGAAACACACCTTAAAAGTGTGGTCTGCGGTACAAAAGAGATTTAGGGGGACAGTTGCCCTCTCTCGAGCTATGCAAATTGATGGAAATCTAGAATTCCTCCCCTCAATAGCGGACAGTACCTTTAAGAAGTGGGCAGACAGAGGTTTAAAGATTATTGACCAATTATTTGATGATAATATTTTGCAGCCATTTTCCTATCTCCAGGAGAAGTTTCTGTTACCATCGTGTGACATGTTTAGGTATTTACAGATTAGGCATTACATTACAAAACATAGAGATTGGAACATAATCAAGAATTCCCCAACAAACATTGAAACATATTTTATCAATATAATTAGGCACAATATACCGACTAAGAATCATGTTTCCCATATTTATAGGAACCTATTAATGGATTTACCGGATAACACCTTCCACATTAAAAATAAATGGGAGTTAGAGTTGAATATTATAATTGAAGATGGGGAATGGGAAACTTTGTGTAAGGGCTGTCACAAAGGTATAAACAGTAATACGTGGAAGGAGTTTGACTGGAAGACAAAGACACGGTTCTTTAGGATACCCTTGATAATTTCCAAATTTATAGACACCCCCACAGCAAAGTATTGCTGGAGGGAGTGCGGCCTGATTGGTGACCACTCACACATATTCTGGGACTGCCCAAAGATGGTCTCTTTCTGGCATGGGGTAAAGGAGGAGATAGACAGAATTATGGGAATTGATCTACCGCTCAACCCTAGTCACTTTATACTTGATCTGGTTGCAGAGGATGTATGTAATAGAAACCAGAAGTACCTGTTGCATATACTCCTGATGACTGCTAGGAAAATGGTAACATTGAATTGGAGGAAGCCACAACCACCTACACTGGCACAATGGAAACTAAAATTAAAGGAGGTATATGGGATGGAGGCTCTGACTGCCCATTTACAATTAATGACAGACCTGTTTGAACAGAGGTGGTCCCCCCTAACAAGGTATTTCTCTGCCTGAGAAAAACCCCATATCCTGTGATGTATGTCTGGTATTATTTTTAATATTACTACTACTCTAGTGTCATTTCTTGTTTGTATTATCCTTTCCCTGTTTTGATTTTGAAATGGATGTATAGGGTCTGCATTTTTATTTTATCTTTCCAACATTTTCTGATATGTACTGTCTTTGGTGTATATTGATACTGATGTGCTGTAAAGTGATGTAAGGTGTTTGAAAAAAAGAAGCTAACATAAAATCCTCATGAGGGTTACAGAGGTTACTTACTTGGTGCAGGAGAGCAGATCCATTGACCCAGCCTCCTGCTGCTGATCATTATATCTGCAGTCCACTTCACATCACAGGAGGACGTGCCTCAACTACTGACCTAAATGGGTGTGTCGTGTGTGTGTGTGTCATTTTTAACTTAGAGTCAAAATGAATCATTTTGTTTTACAGCCCCCCAACAAAAACTTGTTTGAAAAATCTAGAACAAATATTTTTGGTTTAGAAACACATTTGAAGACATTTTTGATCTTGAGATTTTGTTAAACTCTGCACATTTCCTTTCTCAACACTGTAGCAAGAAGTCCTCCCTCCCCTTCGTCTCATTTGCACTCGATGTCAGTCATGGATCTTTTTTCATAACCTTGACTGCAAGTTGATAAATACATTCTGAAATGAAATCACTAATTGTCTCTCAGAAATGATTAGTATGTTGACCACTCTGATCAGATGTAATTGAAAATGTCAGAGTTTAGGACATGAGTTTAAATTCATTTCAACCTGGTTCATGAGAATGTAATGGGGAGCCGCAGGCAGGGGCGCCGTAAGGTGGTGAAAAGTTAGGACGATTCTAAGGGCCCGTGACTGTCAGGGGCCCAAACAATTTTAGAACATTAAGAAAAAAATGCTTAAGTAACCAATGTGATATCTTTTCATGGGGCCCAAAATCCCTGGCGGCGCCCCTGGTGTGTAACTATTTCAAAATCACTCAGAACAAAGATCTTAATTCAACGCTCCCTGGGTAAATAAGATAATATGAATACACACTGATAGATAACCCACACAGTGTAATATGAAACCATGAGGTCAGATGAAATGTAAATCACAAGGGAGCGCTCAAATAATAATATATCAAAAGCATACACTGCCGTAATAGTTCCTTACAAAAAGCAAACGAAAATACTAAGCCATTGCAAGTTTACTTTACTAGCATTTTCATATACAGAAAGCACTTTTACATTCACACAAACACCATCAGCGATACAATAATGTAATTTTTTTATTATTCATGAAGAATTATGTAACAGTAATATATTGATTGTATATAGTATGAGGAAAATGTTTCCAGCTTGTCTTGTTTCTCATCCAATCAGGAACCTTCATCTAGTCCGAGTCGCTGCTGCAGGAGCTGCTGGAGGACTGCAGGGGGGAAGAACACAACACACACACACACACACACACAAAATGTAAGGAAAGTGTCATTATTTCTTGAAAGATATTTAGGAATATCAGTATTTCTTTTTGTATATCATTCATTTTTTTATGCATTTACATTGATAGGATTGTATTGTATGTAATATTACTTTTTATTTTGTATTAAGTTTTCATTTATTTTTTATAGATATAATGTTTTTCTTTCCTTCTAAACAGCTGATCCTTGATCCTATAAATTGCAAAAACTAGTTATTTTCTATTTCTTTGTAAATATAACCAACATGCATTCATAAAAATAATGTTTGAATCTTACCCCGTGACAGTCCTTTCCTTTCTTGTGGCACTTGCCATGCTTGTGACCATGCTTGTGTTTATGGCCATGGCCCTCCCCATGACATGGTCCATGTCCATGCCCATGTTCGTGTCCATGTCCGTGTCCATGCCCA
>CALSBZ010046918.1:257210-299120 GCA_943591055.1 Gobionotothen gibberifrons
GTGTATGGACAGTGATTTTGATACTTACCTTGGTTGTTTCCGTACATTCTGAAACCTCAGATAAAGATTCCTAAAGCAAAAACAGAAAACAAAAGCACAGTTAATTTAGGTAACACACATATATACAATCATTCTGTATTTCAGAACCTTACAGAGAATCCTCAGCTGAGTTTTGGAGGTGAACTTACTGTGTTCAGGAGAGCAAATCACACTGCCTCCACCTCCTTTTTATCTGCAGGCCACCTCACAGGGGGCAGAGCCAGAACGCCCATCAGGACATTTCTGCTTTGTGAGCTAAATGGGTGTGATTGTGTAATCTTTAACATACAGTCAATAGGAACCATGTGCAGTCTGAGATATGCATTCCCACACCCAAACAAAAAACGATTTGAATTTGCAAGAAAAAATCAGGTTTACAAATAATCTTTTAGTCCACTAGTTAGAGATATTTGACCCTTTGCAACACTTGAGATTGTGTTAATATAAACTGAGTTTCTGCACATATCCCTTCTCGACAATCATATAGATGACTTTAATCAGGCAGAAAGCAATATAACATCAATTAATATTGTATTAATCCCTCGTTAGTACACTTATCAGACTTACAGTATCTATGTGTCAAAGATGAAATGGCATTATTAAAAGACAACAAATTGTATGAATGAACAGGTGATTACATCTAGGTTCATGTGAATGTAACAGGGTGAAGCTATTAGTAAAGTCAATGCCAAACAAAGGTCGCTCAACACTCCTTGGGTACATAAAGGTAATATGAATGCACAGCTTAACACACATAGTGTAATACAAAACCATGACGTCAAATGAAATGCAGAGTTAAGAGGCAGGACATTGTAAGAAATACTAGCTTTAATGATGGACAGAAAAGGTACACTCACTGTGGGGGGGGGGTGGGATTAATCCCTCGTTAGTACACTTATCAGACTTACGGGATCTATGTGTCAAAGGTGAAAAGGGCATTATTAAAAGACAAAAAATGGGGGGGGGGGTAGTAGATCAGTCATACCATATCATCAGTGGTGGTTAAAGTTGACATATCCTTGACCTAGGTAGAAATACATACTAAAAACATACTTCCTTACAAGTACTAGCTGTTGTATTGTGTGGGAGTCTATTTTTTGCATGTCAGTTTTATTTTTAGATTTCTCTTGCAATATTATTTTCAACACTTGGTGGCGGTGATTAGATGCACAGGGATGTAGAAATAGAACTTCAGCCTCTTGTGGCCAGAATGATTATTACAACAACAAACAATTTAAATGATCCTGACAAAAAAACGATTCTAACAACTTTATATCTTAAATAATAATCCAAACTCTACCCAATTCTTTAAATGTTCTTTCCAAAAAAGGGTTAAACTCTGAGACATAGGCACATTCTTCAGTTTTTTTATTAGTTATGTTACAACTCTTAAAATGTAAAATGCCTTGCGACCCCATGAAGCCCTGCAGACCCCCGGGTTGGAGGCCAGAGCTTCAGGTAGCAGGATGAAGGTTTCCAGCTGTTTCTTCTTGCATCTTCATCTAGTTGGAGTCGCTGCCCAAGGACTACATCAGGAAAAATTGTAATTTAATGTATGAATTCATCAATACATGATACAAACATAATACTGCAAAGAAACGGATAAAGTTTGTAAAGTAAATGAATTCAGTGTTGTTAGTGTGTCTTTGAATGATGAATATATTTCTAGATTCAGGAATCCATTTTGAAAAGGACCTTTCATGTTCTATTCAATAACTTCTTCATGGTTTACTATTTGTGATTTCTGTTTGGGCCACAATTAACATTACACTTGAATTGAAAGCAAACCGTGTCTCTGTAGAGGCAAAGGGAGCTGTAAAGATATATATTGTCTGAGTTCAGGTCTAATTTTACACATTGATCAATTTTTTATCTAACATATACAGAGTGTAGCTATACTTGTGGCATTTAAATGCTCAATTTAGTGGTGGAAGCCGTTTTAGACTGATGACTTATTAGAAAGGCCACAAGAAATCTAATTAAAACTAGAGAATGCAATTCCTGAAGAAATTGCTAGTGGGAATGCTTTATGCTGAAATATAATGTGTAAGAAGAAAGTGAATAATCAGGAATATTTGGATGACTGAATGGTTTACATATGAATGAATATTATGTTAAAAAGTAGCATGAAACTCCAAATGTACAATGTTAAAGATTTAAGGCTTTGAATGTAGAATGTTATTCGTAGGAAAAGTTGAAAATGCAAAAAGAACTGGTGAAATAGTAACATTTGGCACATTTTATTTTCAAAAAACAGAACATGGGGGAAAAAACTATATAAAACGTTTCAAATCAATTACTAACAAATATATTCTGTAAAACCACAAAGTGAAAAGGTGAACAAAAATAAAGTAATTTGTGTGAAAGAACAAGTGATCAAACAACTATATACAGAAACTATTGATACAAATGTTGTAATAAATATTTTAAAAAATCACTCAAGTGAATAAGTTAAAAACAAACAATATATAGAAACATTTCACATCAATTACTAAAGAAAATAACAATCTGAAGAACAAAAAATCTAAAATACAGAAACTATTCATATCAATTAAATAAATCAAACAATAAGTGAAGAGAAAAAAGGGGCAACTTTTCATATTAATTAAATAATAGCAGTCAAACCAGAACAAGACAAAAGCAAGCATAAAACAAACAGTTGTACTATGCATTTAATGCACGTCACATATGTATATTTTAATTGAACAATTAAAATCTCACCCTAAATGTCATGAAATAATAGTACGCTGTCTCTGGTATTTTATGAAATCATTAATACGTTGGTTTTTATTTGGTTGTGTTTTTTTTTTAATGTCTGTCAAAAACTTTTGGAACGGCCACTAAACCTTATGAAAGGCTCCCACCAATCAAGGTGAAGGTTCTGGCGGTGAAAGTGTGCCAGGCCATTTAGAGGAGGAGGGCCTTGCCTTCCTGACACCTCCTTCCACCCTGGTGCCAATTCTTGATCTGACCACAGTAGAGATGAACTCGTCTGGGTGTTGAGGACTCTCTCCAATCAGAAGGTGCTGTAAACAAGATGATAAATATCATAATACAGCAACAAAATGTTGGAAAACAATATTGATATGTTTGCCTTAACACACACAGACATCAACTTATGAGAGAAGTTTAATTTAACTACACTCTCCAGTGGCATTGACAACCTCCCCAGCATAAACTGTTCATCCCCGCCTGATGAACTGGTTTCTCATTACAATAACAATCTTCATAAACTGCTCAACATCCTGGCTCCTTTAAAAACCCGGTCTGTTTCCTTCACCCATTCTGCTCCTTGGTTTACACCTGAACTACGCCAACTCAAAACAAAAGGCCGTCGATTGGAACGCCTCTGCAAAAAAACTGGACTTGTTGTTCACAAAGAGATGTACAATAACCACATTCTCCACTACAAGGACACTCTCTCTACAGCCAAATCATCATATTACGCAGTTCTCATCAGCTCTGGCGAAGGGAACACAAGGGTCCTGTTCTCTACAGTGAAGAACATTCTACGACCACCGGACTCTCTTGCACCTCATCAGTATTCAACTGCCTACTGTAACTCCCTCATGTCATTTTTTAATGACAAAATAGAAAACATTCACCAGCAACTGACTCCTATTACCACCTGCAGTATATCTCTCCCTGTTTTCACAGACCCTCTCTCTCATTCTCTTTCAAGTTTCACACTTCCCTCTGCTGTTGTAATATCTGACCTCATCCGTAAATCCAAGCCATCTACCTGTCAGTTAGACCCTCTTCCTACCCCCCTGGTAAAAGCCTGTCTACCTTCATTGTCCTCCCTCATAACTGTCATCATACACTCCTCCCTCACCTCTGGTCTTGTTCCCTCACTCTTCAAAACAGCCGCCATCACGCCCATACTGAAGAAACCTGGTGCAGACCCCAACAATTTTAATAACTTTCGTCCCATATCCAACCTACCATTTGTCTCAAAAATCCTGGAAAAAACTGTTGCATCCCAGATCCATACCCACTTGTCTGACAATAACCTGTATGAACAATTTCAATCTGGCTTCCGCCCCCATCACAGCACAGAAACAGCACTGGTGAAAATCACTAACGACCTCCTCATGGCAGCTGACTCCGGACTATTAACTATCCTCATCCTCCTTGATCTTAGTGCAGCTTTTGACACCATTTCCCACAGCATCCTCATTGACAGACTGACCTCCATCGGGATCACTGACACACCCCTCCTCTGGTTTAAATCATATCTCTCTGGCCGCACTCAGTTCATCCAACTCAAAACCTTCAAATCACAGCCACTTCCAGTCAGGACCGGTGTTCCCCAGGGCTCTGTCCTGGGGCCTCTTCTTTTTATCATCTATTTACTTCCTCTTGGCAATATCTTCCGTAAACACAACATCCACTTTCATTGCTACGCGGATGACACCCAGCTCTACTTGTCCTCCAAACCAACCACCATCCTCCCTCCATCCTCCCTGTCTGACTGCTTACAGGACATCAAATCCTGGTTTTCCTCTAACTTTCTCAAACTTAACGACAATAAAACCGAGGTTCTCCTCATTGGCACAAAATCCACCCTAACCAAACCTGACAGTTTCTCCATTACTATAGACAACTCTTCAGTCTCCCCCTCCCCTCAGGTTAAGAGTCTGGGTGTCATCCTCGACGGCACACTTTCATTCAAATCTCACATCAGTAATATCACTCGGTCTGCCTATTTCCATCTACGCAACATCAACCGCCTCCGCCCGTCCCTTAACCCTAAGACCACCGCCATTCTTGTTCACACCCTGGTCACTTCCCGCATCGATTACTGCAACTCCCTTCTCTTTGGTCTCCCTCTTAAATCCATCCACAGACTTCAACTGGTTCAGAACTCTGCCGCCCGCATCATCACCAGAACCCCCTCCATTAACCACATCACTCCTGTTCTTCAGCAGCTTCACTGGCTCCCCGTCAAATCCCGTATCGTTTTTAAGATTCTGCTCCTCGCCTTTAAGGCCATCCATAACCTCACTCCTCTGTACCTCTCCGACCTCCTGCACATCAACACACCCATCCGCACACTCAGATCTTCTGCTTCCCTCAACCTCACTGCACCCCCCTTCCGTTTAACCACCATGGGGTCTAGAGCCTTCAGCCGCTCTGCACCCCGCCTCTGGAACTCCCTCCCACCTGACATCCGCAACACTGACTCTCTACCCATCTTCAAATCACGTCTCAAAACACATCTCTTCACACTTGCATATCCACCCTGATCATTATCCATCACACATCCTCTGTTTTTATTTATTTGGTTATTTGATTGATTTAGATACTGCTTTGTCTTGTTTATGTCTCTTATGCTGGTGTTATGTATTGTGTATCTTGTTTTTTATGTGTTTGTACGGCGACCTTGAGAGCCTTGAAAGGCGCCTATATAAAATAAATGCATTATTATTATTATTATTAAGTGGAAAATATGCTACAAGGTATAAAAAAACATGAACGCAGTTTCCAGGTTATAAAACAACATTAACACTATGCATAGTATCACGGTATATGATGCAAATTGGTTGCTTACATTTAATTAGATGAAGATGAAGCATTGAAGGCTCCTTAAAGAATCCTGAGCTGCACTGCCTCTGATGACTCTGGTCTTGGGTCCATGTGGTTCTGGTTCTGTGGTGCATGGAGAGAACACTGTAACACCAATGATGCAAATGGGCAAGACATACAATCCACAATGGCTTGTTGTCTGAAAATGCTGTAGCACTAAAGTGGCTAAAGTTTATTGCTGGCTAGCAGCTGCAACAGTACTTGTGCAGTACAATGAACTTGCAGAGACTGTAAGAGTTAAATAGGTGATGCAAGTACACTATTAACCTTTGAATTGTAGTGGGGTAGAAGAACAAAGTAGCACATTATTTAAATAGTTAAGTAAGGTAAAAGTCACTCAATGTTGTACTTAAGTAAAGTGCATGATTAAATATAGTGAATTACTTAACATCACTGCTTGTTTGTAGCTGCTAATACAGGTCCCACAGATTCATTTTGCATATTTAGAAAGTATGCAAAAAAACACAAAAGTGGCAACAGATAACCCACAAGTACCACTACAACACAAGCACAGCAGCACAAGAGTTACATGTTTAATTAAAGGCTGACGTTAGCATTAATAACTGGCTGTTAGCATCCTTTGGTAACTAAACAGGAGTTAGCTGCTATAAACAACATGACAAGCTTGGCACTTTAGCGCAACTGAAACGGTGTGTTATACTTTGAAAAAGAGTTCATTTGCAGACTAGCAGCGTTAGCGCAATGCTAACTGGCTAAGACTGGATACACTGCTAAGAAGCTGTATCCTTTAATGTGTAAATTAATATCAGTTCTCACGCCAGTAAACAGTCTATGAAGAAACTCAAACGGTGTGTTATTGTGAGGATTTACAGCCTGCCTCCTCCTATTCCTCTTTGTCTATGTTGTGTTGTCTTGATCTGTCTTTGGTTCTCTGTCTGCGTTGTGTCTGGTCTGGATCTGTCTTTGGTTTTCTGTCTTTGTTGTGTTTTGTCTTGTATAGATCTGTCTGTGATTCCCTTTCGTTAGTTTCCCTGGTGTGTCTAATTTACCCGATTGTGTTCACCTGGTGTCCTTGTGCTTCTCCTCCCCTTCTCAGCTGTTTTGTGATTACCCCTCTGTGTATTTAGTCTTGTCTTTTCCTTTGTTCAGTGTCGGATCGTTTTGTGTGTTGACTAGTTCTTCGGTGAGTGTTTCTGTTTTGCCTTTCTTTAAACCACTAGCCTTGAAATAAAGGAGTTCATTTACTTTGATCTGCATTTGGGTCCTGCCTGCTTCCTGCTACACAAACCGTAACAGTACGATCCGACCAGAAAAATGGGCCCAGCAGATCAGTTTGAGCAGGAACTTTTGGAGTATACTTTTTCTTTGTCTCAATGCGCTTATCGATGGATGGGAGCGGTCAGGGTTCAGCAGCGAGATTATGCTCTGGAAGATGGAGTCCACCTAACTTTGAAGAATCAAGATTTGGCTAAATTCTTACCTGTCTGGCTTTTGGATTTCCTCACTGTTTGTTTTCCCGATCCTGCTAGACCCAGAAATCCCAATTCCCTTTATGATACCTCACGCATCGGTGTGATCTGGCGTCAGCCCACGGTTCTCACCCAGTTTTTGCTATAGGCCCGGAGCCATTCGCTGGTGCTCGTCAGGCTTTTGGAGGTCCACGAAGCCTCCAAACGACTCCTAAGAGAAGGAGTCGCAAGGCCAGGCTAGCAGCACGAGCCCAAAGGGTCGTGGTTCCAGAACCAGTTCAGCCCCCAGCAGCCATGGTTCCGCCTCCTGAACCGGACCTTTCAGCCATGTTTCCGGCTCCAGAACCTGACATTATAGCCATGTTTCCGGCTCCAGAACTGGACAATTCAGCCATGTTTCCGGCTCCAGAACTGTACAATACTGCCATGTTTCCGACTCCTGAACCGGACCTTTCAGCCATGTTTCCGGCTCCAGAACCTGACATTACAGCCATGTTTCCGGCTCCAGAACTGGATAATACTGCCATGTTTCCGGCTTCAGAACCGGACCTTACAGTCATGATCCAGGCTTCAGTTCCGGTCCCCTCAGCCAAGGTTCCGTCTCCAGAACCAGCCCACACAGCCATGGGTCCGTCACCAGAACCGGCCCCAGCAGCCATGATCCAGGTTTCAGTTCTGGTATCCACAGCCATGGTTCCGGCTCCAGAACCGGCCCATACCGCCATGGTGCCGGCCCCTGTTCCAGCCATGGTCCCGACTCCAGCACCTCGTCTCCTGTCGGCGTACCAGCCGACGCTAGCTCCATGTCCAGTTCCATTGGAGGTCCTGCCGACTATTCTCCTGCCGGGGGTCCTACCAGCTCCATGTCCAGTTCCATTGGAGGCCCCGCCGACTATTCTCCTGCCGGGGGTCCAACCAGCTCCATGTCCAGTTCCATTGGAGGCCCCGCCGACTATTCTCCTGCCGGGGGTCCTTCCAACCCTGTGTCCTGTGACGTTGGAGGCCCCGCCGACTACTCTTCTACCAGGGGTCCTGCCAGCCCTTTGTCCTGTTCCGTTGGAGGTCCCGCCGACTACACTCCTGCCGGGGGTCCTGCCAATCCCTTGTCCTGTTCCGTTGGGGGTCCCGCCGACTACACTCCTGCCGGGGGTCCTGCCAACCCTGTGTCCTGTGCCGTTGGAGGTCCCGCAGACTACTCTTCTGCCGGGGGTCCTGCCAACTCCTTGTCCTGTTCCACTGGGGGTCCTGCCAGCTCCGTATCCTGTCCCGTTGGAGGTCACGCTGACTACTCTTCTGCCGGGGGTCCTGCCAACCCTGTGTCCTGTGCCGTTGGAGGCCCCGCCCACTACTCTTCTGCCGAGGGTCCTGCCAACCCCTGGTCCTGTGCCGTTGGAGGCCCCGCCGACTACTCTTCTGCTGAGGGTCCTGCCAACCCCTGGTCCTGTGCCGTTGGAGGCCCAGCCGACTACTCTTCTGCCGAGGGTCCTGCCAACCCCTGGTCCTGTGCCGTTGGAGGCCCCGCCGACTACTCTTCTGCCGAGGGTCCTGCCAACCCCTGGTCCTGTCCCGTTGGAGGCCCCGCCGACTGCTCTTCTGCCGAGGGTCCTGCCAACTCCTTGTCCTGTCCCGTTGGAGGTCCCGCCATCACCTGTCCTGCCGAGCGTCCTGCCAACTCCTGGTCCTGTCCCGTTGGAGGCCCCGCCATCACCTGTCCTGCCGAGGGTCCTGCCAACTCTGGGTCCTGTTCCGTTGGAGGCCCCGCCATCACCTGTCCTGCCGAGGGTCCTGCCAACTCCGGGTCCTGTTCCGTTGGAGGCCCCGCCATCATCTGTTTCGCCGGGGGTCCTGCCAACTCCGGGTCCTGTTCCGTGGGGAATCCTGCCGAAGACTATCCCACCGGTTCCGGTTCCTGTTCGGCCGTCACCGGGCTCTGCTCGGCCTCTGGAGCTGTCTGGTCTTCGCCCTCAAGCCCGGCCCCCTGAGTGCCACAGTCTTCGCCCTCAATCCCGGTCCCCTGTGGGCCGCAGTCTTCGCCCTCGAGCCCGGCCCCCTGAGAGCCCGGCCCCCTGAGAGCCCGGCCCCCTGAGAGCCGCAGTCTTCGCCCTCGATCCCGGTCCCCTGTGGGCCGCAGTCTTCGCCCTCGATCCCGGTCCCCTGTGGGCCGCAGTCTTCGCCCTCGAGCCCAGCCCCCTGACTTTCCCGGCCACGGTTCTCGCCCTCAGGCTCGGCCCCCTGAGTTTGCCCGCGGTGGCCTTCGCCCCTCTATGGACTCTGTTTTGCCCCCGGGCCGTCCTCCCGAGTTCCCCACCTTGGACTCTGTCTTTCCCCCGGGCCGTCCTCCCGAGTTCCCCACCTTGGACTCTGTCTTGCCCCCGGGCCGTCCTCCCGAGTTCCCCACCTTGGACTCTGTCTTGCCCCCGGGTCGTTCCGCCCGAGATCCCTTCCTGGTCCTCTGCCGTGCCCCTGGGCTGTCAGTTCAGTCCCGTCCTCCTGACCCCCTCCACCCACCCTGGTGGCCCTAGTGTTGGATACATCAACTTACCTAGCAGGAGTCAAAGCAGAATGATTCTCCCGGGCTTGGTGTGACATAATAAATGCTATTATTGATGCGTTCAAGGACACTCAGAAACGCTAAAGTTACCGATGAAGAGCGCTGGAAAAGAGACTAAATTAGAGTATTTTTTGTATTTATGTTATATTATTTGTTTAATAATATAATTTGTTTAACTCCACAGTGTACAAATGTGAGTGGTCAGGATCCATTATCAAAAACACTGTCATGCATAAAGACGACTGACATGCAGAAACAGCCTTGAACCATGTCAGTTGGCGTGATGACATCATCGTGTTCCATGACAGAGATCAAAGGTTTCCATTGTTCTGAATGAGAGATAAACCTCTTACATGTGAACGTTTTGTGGAAGAACCGTAACAGATATCTGTGAAATTTCAAAACGTGAAGCATGTCAAGGAAGTTGAGTATCTGAAGTGTAATTTTTGTGTAGTTTCGGGTAATGTGGCCTTTTTGGCAGTTTAACTAAAGGTGTGCGCTGCTGCTGTGAGGAAATATCAGCCTGAAACTACAATGGGCTTGAATGGAGGCATGTTGAATGTTTTTGTCACTTCATGCCCTCAAGAGGCATTTTGCTTAATTATTTGTCATTTTTCAAGCTGAGAGATGTTTTCCTACGTTTGTCATGAACAATTATGTCTCAGGAATGTAGGGTTTGGGAGTTATGGCAGTTTTAAAAAAAAATATATGAAGGCAAATTTCAAGATGTTCTACCCTCTAGCTGTGACATCACGCACTCTAGTTAATGTTAAAATCTGAAGAAAACCTCTTTAACAAGGTCTGAACAATGTTTAATATCTCTAAAAGTAAGAATCAGATTTAAAAGTTGTTTTACACGAATAATTTCAGAAAGATGTGTAACATTTTAAAGTTGGAATGAGCTTTCTGAGTGAAAGTATGAATGAACAGTTAGCAGTTGAAGTCGCATGAAGATTTGTTGAAGTCTGAAGATTCCTCCATTGACTTCAATGGTTACAAATGTGATGTATTATGGGATGTATTGTAGTGCGAAACTTTATATGTAGTGCAAACTTTATATACTTTATATGTAGTGCAACCTTTATCTCCGTTACCTTACTGGGTAAAATCATCTATGCAAGAGTTTCCATAATGTATTTTAGCTTATAAGCCTTGTCAGCAAATGCAACAGTTTCCATAATGATGTATTTCCACTCTTAACCTTTGTTAGAGACAGAAGTAAGGTCTGGACGATGTATTTCAGTTCATGTCCTTTGCCTGCCTTATGATTGACATTTTAAGGTCAGAGGGGGCTAAACCGCAGAGTTGTGAAACAGGTCCTCGTAAGTGTCTGGGTGCCAAGCACAGGGTAATGGGCAAGATCCTGTGTTGGCTTCCCTGTTCTATAGTCAAGTTCCTGATTTCTTGTCTCCTCCATCTGTTGCTGACAAGTTTCCTCACTTCCATCTGCTGAACAAGATCCTGTTTTTGTCTATTAGTGATTGACAGTTTCTGTTCCTCTGGAAAGCTTATCCCTCCTACCAGGTGACAAATGATGTTGAAACTGTCAAGATCCTATATAATCTACATGCATCTTTTACTCTGGGCGCACTCTTCCAGATTACTCTGTACTCTGTGAGACCTGTGTCTTCGAAGCTTCGAATAAAGAACCAGAAAGACAACTCTGTTTGTTTCACCAGTTTATTGATTGATCATTGTGATTGTGTATCTCCACAGCATTGACTAGGTCTGAGATTTCCGTAACAACTCCTGAGAATCTGTGTGTGTGTGTGTGTGTGTGTGTGTGTGTGTGTGTGTGTGTGTGTGTGTGTGTGTGTGTGTGTGTTCCCTGAGATATGCTCACCTTTTGCTATTATTCTGATCGAAAACGCGGCTGAAGGTTAATCCAATGTGTCTGTCACTTTGAAAAAAGTATTGATAATCCATAATTCAATTTTTATGTCAAAAACTGAGTTTTCATTAGCTGCTAATGATAGCTTCCAGAGTGTATGACAGCTTCCTGTTTTGTCTCCTCCTTGGATACGAGTCCAAACAACTCATAAGCCTCATCCCAATACCCCTCCTCGACTCCTCTCTTCCCTTGACCCGGAAATCGATCAAGACACACCATTTTGAAGGACGTCCCAATAGCTGAAATGCACACGGAGGAGTCGAGGAGGGGTGAGGGAGGAGGGGTGCCGGTGTCGGTACCATATCTGCTCGGGGTACCATATCTGCTCGGGTGCATATCCATCGCATCCGTCATATCCGTCATATTGTACGGCAACTCAAGAGGTCAAATTCCGAACATTTAAACATAGCCTACACTTCATTCTTTACTTTGTCCGTTATTATATGTAAAAGATATTACTTTTTTCTCCGTCATGTTGTTTCCATAGCAACAACTTCAAACAGGAAGTTAACACTACACTTCATTCTTTACTTTGTCCGTTATTATATGTAGAATATATTACTTTTTTCTCTGTCATGTTGTTTCCATAGTAACAACTTCAAACAGGAAGTTAACCTAAATTACATTTAAGACACTGCAACGAAAGTAACAAAAACAATGTCAAATCCTTTTCCGTTTCACAGAACACAAATTGGGTTATTTACATAATTATGTTTACACTGTCGATTGTCATTTTTTAACATTCAAGCATAAAAAAGAACTAACTGCTAGCCGCAAAGCTAGCATCACAGCCACTGCTCCGTTTTCGGAGACTTTGCACACGTTTTTCACAAACATTTTCACACGCTATGAGTATGGGAGTTATACTGAGTGATATAT
Organism: Gobionotothen gibberifrons; assembly: GCA_943591055.1. Lineage (NCBI taxonomy): Eukaryota > Metazoa > Chordata > Actinopteri > Perciformes > Nototheniidae > Gobionotothen > Gobionotothen gibberifrons. Next base: position 269,590 of record CALSBZ010046918.1, read on the forward strand.
ATTTTACACACTGCTCTGCTTTCTGCACGGACCTCACAGCTGTTCTCACTGTAAACATCGCGTCGCGATGAAAGCAGTTACTAAAATAATATCCAGGGGATGCATGCAGAGCTGTCATTGGCTGAGATAAGTCCGGCCGTGCGTCACGCCTGCACCGTTCCCGGAAATGCATCCGTGGAGGAGCCGTGGAGGAACCATCAGTGGCCGTTTCTCAATCTCGAGGAAACTGGCTTCCAAGCCAATATTTCAAGGATGCTACGTCATCGAGTGCCGCCGAAGGACTGTTCCAATCTCCAGTATACTTGGAATTCCATCGAGGCCGTGTCCTTGGTTTGGGGGTAGACTTCACGTCCTTAAAATGCCCACAATGCTTTGCGCACGGACCAATTTCCCCAAATCTGTGAAACACCTGCACACTTGCTAGCCTGTTCCACTCTTCGTTTTCAGAAAGCCAGGAAGGATTCTTGCCTAGCTTCTGAAGCAAGTGACTTGGAAGACATGTGCTACCAAGAAAGCCAGTTAGAGTAACATTCATTGGATTGCACACTTTGTTTGTTTGTGTGGATATGTAGCACATTAACATTTTAATAGCACTTAATGACTGACTGAATGGAAATGACAATAAATGAAAATGTAAAACGAAAAAAGCGATCATGAAAATGTTTCCAATAAATGAATAAAATGATTTGTGTCCACTTTGTTGTTCAGATATGTCACATATTTGTAACTAAATTATGCATTAATTGAAACAAAACACAGTATAGACTGAGGAGTGACTCTCGTGAGTTTCATGTATTTTCTTCACTCCGCTGCATAGATTGTATGACAAAGCAAGCCATTTCAACTCATGGAGAGAATGCTAAATCTGCTAGGGGGCGAAGATCCCCGGATTTTATTCACGGAGATTTTCCTGCGTCACTTACCTTCCCGGGTCCAGACGGTGCTGGCCAACACGCCTGACACGGAGCCCCGTGCCTTGGCTGAGGAAGCGGATCGTTTTTTCTGGCTACACAACAGCCCGGTGCAGAGACGTTAGCCGCGACGCTCAGCGGCCCATCTGCAGTCAAGAAAGCGTGGCGGAGGCCGGACACGGCTGTATCGAGCCGGCGTGGAGACACCGTGCTTTGCGTGAGAGTGCTTTTACCACGCACGCTTCGGGACAATGGCGAAGAAATGCATCGCTCCGTGCAGCTACAAACCCCCGGGAAACGGAGGGGCTGGCGCTCAGTAGTGGCCCTGAGCGTCGGCGGCACGTGCAGGCTCCTCTTCGTCAGCGACAGCGTTTCGGGGAGCCTGTTTCTGTGTGACACGGGCGCTCAACGGAGCGTAGTTCCCACGTCGAGTGAAGACGTCACCCGTGGTGGGCACGGACCGCGATTGACGACGGCTAACGGCGGTCTCATTCGCACGTACGAGGCCGAGTTTCCAGACCTGTCGCTGCCCACCTTCTCTGCACTTACTACTAAGCATGGCGTGGAGCACCACGTCACTACAGAGGGGCCTCCTGTCTACGCCAGGGCCTGGCGGTTGAACCCTTCTAAGCTGGCTGTAGCGAGGGCGGAGTTCGCAACCATGGAGCGCCTGGGCATTGTCCGCCGCTCCGACAGTCCTTGGGCTTCCCCCCTGCACGTCGTCCCCAAACCGAACGGCGGGTTCCACCCGTGCGGGTTCCACCCGTGCGGGTTCCACCCGTGCGGGGATTACCGCCGACTCAACAACGCCACTACGCCTGACCGCTATCCGGTGCCGCACATTCAGGACTTTTCGGCGCATCTGGCCGGTACGGGGGTGTTTTGACCTGGTGCGTGGATACCACCAGGTGCCCATGCACCCCCTGGACATTCCCAAGACAGCAGTGATAACGCCTTTTGAAGCGTTGAAAGGCAAGACCCCCGTCCAGGCGATCGACTGGACAGCTGAGGCGGACATCGCTTTTGCTGAGGTCAAGACCGCGTTGGCTCAGGCGGCTACGGCTCCCATCTCCATCACCACGGACGCGTCGGACTACGCCTTCGGCACAGTGCACGAGCAGTGGGTGAAGGGCGCTTGGTAGCCGCTCGCCTTTTTCAGCCGTCAGCTGACGCCCAGAGAACGCAGGAACAGCGCCTTTGACCGTGAGCTCCTGGGTCTTTGGTTGGCTGTGCTGCACTTCCGTTTCATGCTGGAAGGCCGGGAGTTTACGGCGTTTGTCGACCACCAGCCGCTCACCTTCGCCATGTCAAAAGTGGCGGAGCCTTGGTCGGCATGTCAGCAGCGGCAGCTCTCCTACATATCAGAGTTCACGACAGACATTAAACACGTGGCTGGCAAGTCGAACCTGGTTGCTGATTGCCTCTCCAGAGTCGTCATCGGTGCCGTCCAGTTGGGTCTGGATTATAATCGTATGGCGGCGGACCAGGTCGCTGACCCCGGCTAAGCTAAGCTAAGCTGCACAGGACTACCGCTTACCACCCTCAGGCTAACGGCCTCTGCGAGCGCTTCCATCGCTCCATAAAGGCAGCCCTCAAGGCCGGCCTTACGGACAGTAATTGGGTCGACAAGCTGCCCTGGGTGATGCTGGGCCTGAGGACCGCACCTAAGGAAGATCTGCAGTGCTCTACAGCGGAGATGGTCTACGGTCAGCCGTTGAGAGTTCCAGGGGATTTCCTCCCAAATGCTACAGCTCCCTGGTCTGCCACGGCCCAGCGTTTTCCTACGAGACGCAACGGAGGCTTTTGCTCCAGTTCCGACTACTCAGCACGGTGCGCCAAGGTCTCAAGTTCCCGCGGAGCTACGCTCGGCTGGGCACGTTTTCATCCGGCACGACGCACACAGAGGCCCCTTGCAGCCCCCTTACGATGGACCTTTCCGGGTCTTGGAACACAGTGACAAGCACCTGGTGGTCGACATGGGCGGCAAGGCTGAGCACGTCTCGGTTGACCAGGTGAAGGCTGCTCACTTGGACGTGGACCAGCCGGTGGTGCTGGCTCGACCGCTGAGACGGTCGGCTTTGATTCCTGTCAGGGAGCGTAGACCTGTTGTTCCGGTCCCTCCTCTGACGGGGGCCGCACAGGCGGAAGTCGCTGTACCGGCTCCGGTGTGCAGGTCTCGTGGGAGTAGGCGTGTTGTTCCTCCCCGCCATAAGGATTTTGTTTACATGTGAATTCTGGGGGGGCTTGTGTGGTGACACCATGTTGGACCATAATTCACCTGTTGTATTGTGTTGCCACACGGACCCTTTAGTGGGAACACTGAGCTTGAGCTATTCATTCCTGCTAGCTTGTCATGCAGAGCAGTTCATGTATTAACCTCTGAGAGTTTAATGGATAATAAAGTGTGGAAGTCCATTCTTAATACACCGCCTCCGACTCCCTTTTCACAGCACTACACATGTTTATTTCCATTCAACTCTCAGGTTGGTCTGGTGTCTTGCCTCTGTTGCATTCACTGAACACGGGAAATTACAATCCTGCCGTCCTCTCTAGTGTCATGATGAGGTTCAGGTAAAGCACTGTTATATATTATTGACTCAATAATATAATACATGACTTTGAGAGTAGGCAATCTAGGCATATTAACAAAATTAATGAAACATACTTATCACGGCGACGGTGTACTGAGATTATTATTATTATTTTTTATTATTATTTTTTTGCTAGTGGCTGCGGGGCCCTAAGCGGCCGCTTATGTCGCTTAATGGGTCGGGCCGGCTCTGTGTACACCTTTAGGAGGTCGGAGATGTGCTCGGGGGCCAGCCCATTAAGTGATTTAAAAACAAACAATAGAATCTTAACATTAACTCTAAAATGGACAGGAAGCCAGTGGAGGGAAGCCAGAATAGGTGTGATGTGGTCATGCTTGCGGGTTCCTGTAAGCAGCCGAGCCGCAGCGTTTTGTACCAGCTGCAGGCGTGCCAGCGAGGTCTTGTTTAGGCCGGCATAAAGTGCATTACAGTAATCTAAACGAGTGGAAACAAAGGCATGAATTACACGCTCAAAGTCTAAAAAGGATAAAACCGATCACCAGAGTGTGTAGTGACCAGGAGGTCATTGAATACTCTTATGGCGTATTTCCACAATGGCGCGGAGCGCGGTTTAAGCGTGCCGTGTCGTGCCGGGCCCGTTTTTGGTTGCGTTTCCACTATGCCTAGTTCCGGCCCAGGGCTACTTTTTCACCTTTTTTCTGGCCCGACAAAATTGTGGTTCTATCGGGGCCAACAAACAGGGCTGAGTCGGGCTGAGTTTGCTAAACTAGAGAGAGAATCGCTGGCAAGGGGGCTACAACTACAACAAGATGAACATATTTGACCGTGATTTAATTGTAATACACGTTTCAAAAATGATGCCGAAGTAACAACATACTGATACCGGTTAGTAAAAAGCATGAATTAATGCTTTGACAAGTCTGCAGACAGACGGCAGGCGAAAAACCTTTTAAAATGTGTGATGCATCTTCTTATTACAGACACATGCATTTCCAAACATTCGGTCTACCTATGTTGTAAAATGTATTATCTCTTCGATTTACACACGGCATCTATTGCACGTCTGTCCGTCTTGGGAGAGGGATCCCTCCTCTGTTGCTCTCCCTGAGGTTTTCTCCCATTTTTCCCTTTAAACTGTGGGTTTTTCTCCGGAAGTTTTTCCTTGTACGATGTGAAGGTCTAAGGACAGAGGGTGTCGTTTTCTCATACTGATATTCTTCACAAACTGTGCTGTTGTATTTGCTGTAAAATGTCTTTACTGTAGGGTATTTTTATTATATGTACAGCACTTTGGCTCGACCAAAAATCTTTTAAAAATGTGCTATAACTTGATTTGATTTGTTGTCTAAATAGAGATCGGCTAAGCTAACGCAATATGCTCCGACCGTCCACACTCACAACAACGGCCTATACAGACATAAATAAGCCAGCGACTGTATTCGCCATGACACAGACAGTCTGTGATTTGTACTTGTTTAACTTTTGTCTAGTTTCTGAACAGATATGAGGAGCTGTGAGCTTGAGTGCTAACAGCTAACAGCTGATGTTGTTTTTCTGGGATGCTCATCGAAGATGACGTCACGGCTCCGCCTACACTGCGTTACTATAGTTACTGCCCCAGCTCCTAAACTGTAATGGAAGCGCAGCATTAAAGTGAGCCGGCCCTAACAAGGCCTAACAAGGCCTAACAAAACCGTACTAAGTCGAGCGAGGCCTGCGGTGGAAATGCGCCATTAGAAGGGCAGACTCAGTACTGTGAAGCGCTTTAAAACCGGAAAAATATAAAAAATATTGTGTGCATGTATAAAAGACTGCAGCTCTAAGAGTACGGTTTTCTCCAATATTTTTAAAATAAAAGTAAGCTTCGAGATGGGTCTGTAATTTGAGAAGACAGAAGTGTCCAGATTCGTTTTTTTTATCAGGGGTGCCACAACCGCTTGTTTAAAATAAATTGGCACAGAACCGGACTCTAGGCGGCTATTTATAATTGTATGGACATTAGATCCAATAGTGTCCCATATCTCTTTAAAAAGTCGAGGAGGGACTGGGTCTGATGAGGGTTTTAATTTAGCAACAATGTCACTAAGAGATGACAACGACACCGGGACAACAGTCGCGTGAGTTTCACGGCCCAGCGACCGAAGGTTGTGGTGGTTCAATCCATCAGGGGGGGGAGAGGCGAGACCACTGGGGGCGCAGGACATGGAGCTCTTGAGTCGGGTCAGCCACAGGTGCCGGCCATGGCTAGGGTGCGTCGGTTAACAACAGGTTAACAGAAATACAGTGACTTGCCTTAAAATAAAAAGTCCAAGAATTCCAAGCTCTGATTTCACTTTATTATTTAGTTTGATAAAAAGCCTTACAATCAGTGAACAAGTCAGTTTTCACAAAAGCTTGTTGACGTTTGTGAGATGAATATAAATGCTTATGCGTTACAAAGAACTTTTCAATTTGAAGATTTGCAGGTGGTAACTTGTGTTGTTTTTCTCCTGCCCAGGAACGTTCATCTAGTCAGAGTCGCTGCTGCTGCTGGAGTCGCTGCTGCTGCAGGAGCTGCTGGAGGACTGCAGCAGGAGAACAGGAAAAAAACAAACAAAATAATTAAATCAACAATTCCAACAGCAATGCTTATCATTACATTTCTGATAAAAGAGTTGGACTGGGTTTTTCTCTTGGAAAGGATGTTTCAGAAGAGAGCACGTTTCATTTTATATTGTTATCTCCTGGGCTTATGACACAGGTGAAAATAAATGTCTTGCTAGGATACCTTTTCTAAGTTGCGTAAATCTAATTCTAATGTGAAGATTTTTTATTTGTTTATAAGGAGAATTTCTGCATGCACTCTAAACAGAATGTATACTGTGAGTTAACAAGTTATGTAATATTATTAACAAAAACAAATGAGAGTGAAACATTTCGATCAGACTTGGATGACTAGATTTCTTCTCTCATTTGCTTCCATACCCTTTCCTACTGCTAACCTTAAAAAAAACTTCATTGTGTTTTGGGCCATTGGAGCAGGATTGCACCTGTCGGCCACCGTAAGATTTACCTGAACATCTCTTTACCACAAAAATGTGTTATAAACTGCGCATTGTGTTGATGGTTGCAGGGAAATTATTAACTAATAATCGGATGCATAATCATCCCAAAACATTTTAATGGCTACACAAACTATGTTTACCGAAAGGAACATGTGACTGCCTGAGGTTATAAAGGGATAAGCGTCCCTGAGCATTAGATTATTTTCCACTGCAGTGCCTCGCTCGGCTTAGTACAGTATGGTTAGGCCTCGTTAGGCCTTGTTAGGCCAGGCTCACTTAATGCTGCGTTTCCATTACAGTTTAGGAACTGGGGTAGTATCTATAGTAACGCAGTGTAGGCGGAGCCGTGACGTCATCATCAATGAGAAACACAAAACCAACATCAGCTGTTAGCTGTTAGCCCTCAGAGCTCACAGCTCCTCATATCTGTTCAGAAACTAGACAAAAGTTAAACAAGTACAAACCACAGACTGTCTGTCATGGAGAATACAGTCGCTGGTTTATTTATGTCTGTAGGCCGTTGTTGTGAGTGTGGACGGTCGGAGAATATACAACGATAGCTTAGCCTATCTCCATTCAGAAAATACGCATTTTAAAAGGTTTTTCGCCTGCCATCTGTCTGCAGACTTGTCAAAGCATTAATTCATGGTTTTTACTAACCGGTATCAGTATGTTGTTACTTCGGCATCATTTTGAAACGTATATTACAATTAAATCACGGTCAAATATGTTCATTTTGTTGTAGTTGCCAGCGATTCTCTCACTAGTTTAGCATACTCAGCCCGGTTGTTGGCCCGGAAAGAACCTCGATTTTGGAGAGCCAGAAAAACTGTGAAAAAGTACCCGCTAGCCGGAACTACGCCTAGTGGAAACACAACCAAAAATGGGCCGGGCACAGCATGGCACACTTAAACCGCGCTCCACGCTGTAGTGAAAATGCGCCATAAAAATCCCATGTATTATTATTATACGAGTTATTGATACCTGAGCAAGGATTTTTACTGTTTTTAAATGTGAGCGTATTCTATTTCATTTGTATGTCAAGTGAAGCCAAATCTCAGGGTGATTTAATGTTAGTTTCCTGTAAATTTCAATCAATTATAAAATAATGTATCCATACTATATCATTCCGGCTTATATTTAATTGGATTACTCAAACATCTTTTATCATGTTTCTCTGAATTCTGAAAAAAATAACTTTCTGTGGATAAAACTGCACTGTTGAGTCTTACCCCGTGACATTCCTTTCCCTTCTTGTGACATTTGATATGCTTGCGTCCACGCTTGGGCTTGCACCTGCGCTTCACTCCATGGCATCCACTTTGTCCATGTCCATGTCCATGACCACATTGTCCTTGTCCATGGCCTTGACCACATTGTCCTTGTCCATGTCCATGTCCATGTCCATGACCGTGACCATGGCCGTGACCACCATGGCCGTGACCACCATGGCCATGGCCTCCTCTTCCACAGTGTCCCCCTGTTATTGAAGTTATAAATCAATATTTAGTAAATGTGATGCACATCCAATGCATTTGTTACAAAGGGATGAGAATAAACCAAAACAGTTATTTACCGTGGTGTCCAGACATTTTCCACAGATCCCCTGTACAAAAAGATAAAACAATTCACACACCAAATTAAAATCACACACCTGAGATTCAAATGGGATTGCAACTGTAAGGCGTGTTGAGGTGTGACAATGCAAAATGACAAAAAATATTGAATGTATGTATTTATATATGCATAGATGATCAGTAAAGGTTCACTTACTGTGTACTGGGCAGCAGATCCTCAGCCTCACTGTGAGCTGCTGCTCCTTTTAAATGTAGCGAAACCTGAAGGTGAGCGGTCCGTCAGGCCGGGGCGGTCCCTGCTCTCTTATCAGATACTATTTGTTTTGTAAGGGTACACTGTGAGTGTCAGTGTCAATCACAAATAGCTACACAATAGGAATACCAGCTGAATCATAGTGCACCACACCTTATCACAAAAGACAGCGTTCTTTCTGTCTCACGGTTGGATGGAATTTTAAAGCTTCGAGGTACTTAACATATTTTATCTCATTTAAATCAAAAGTACCTTCAAATGGAAGTAACTGCAAACTGCTCTCAGTCTGATCCAAACAAACACAAATTGTGTAACCAATGCGTTTGTTTGGAATTATTTTGTCATACACTCCGGGTGTTGAGTCAGTGTTTGACAGACAGTGTGATGTTATCAGGAGATAAGACTTTCTGAAGAGTGATGACATGCTTTTAGTTTCAGCTGTCAGTTTTCTTTGCGTGCCTAAACGCAAGGAAAACAAGTTTTTTTTTCCGAACACACACTCAACAATGAAATACTAGGCTGGTAGTCAGGACAACAACATGAGCCATATTGACTTAATGGAGTAGGGTTTCTGCTTTTGTTAGTTTTATGTACTCTTATGCAAAATAGTCTGGAAAATCAAGTCCTATGATTTTTAAAGAAAATTGCAAGTCAGTTCGGTATGATGCATTTATGAGCTTAATCGCCGTCTTCTAATGCAACTGTTGTTTGGCTCTCCGAGTCTACATTGGATACATAGTGAAGGGGATATAAATTAAATCCAGTCTTATACACAGGTCCTGCCCTCTCTTAGTATTGATTTGGCTCAGGGTAAGAATTCAACTGTTACGGTTCTCCTCCTACCAAAGACATTTTATCCCCTTTAATGCAAATATTATCTTGATTGCACTAATTGAGTTTAATAAGATATCAGGATTGTTCCGGATGGTAGTGTTCTTAGTTATTTGGTGAAATTATTTATCAGGCTGTCAAAGTTGTAGCTATTTTATGGTTTTTGAAACGTGGATGGTTTGTAATGGTGAAGTGGTTAAATAGTAAGTCTGAAATATGGATGTCTTGCATATTGTTTCCAATAAAGCTGTTAAGGAATTGTTGGGTTGATTGGGATCCATCTATATGTGAAAGTATTGGAGTCGTTGGGCAATGAAGTAATGGAGAGAGTTTGGTACTTTTTCATTTTTTATTAAGGGGATCGTTTTTCGATTCTAAGTTTGTTCTGTTTTGAGGGGTTGGGGCTGGATCAGGATCATTGACAATAATTTATTTATCACAAGTTATATGGTCGATTTAAGTGAAGCATTTCTGGCTATGATAGATATTGGTCATCCAATGTTGAAGGAAGTTGAAAGTGGAAAGAAGTTGATACCCATATTTTATATGAACCTTAATCTGGTATCATAGGGAAATGTTTATTCTAAAATATGTAAAAGTTTGAAGAGAGAGAGGTGGTGTTTGTACTGCCACAGCCCAGCCAATAACACCGAGTGGGATAATGATGGATTTGATAAGCATTCATGAGTTGGATGGATTTGGGTAATGAAGAGAAGAGATTTATAGGTAAAGTGGAAGGTTGTCTGCATAAAGGATGTTTTGTTTAGATTCCTGTGGATTCATTGGTGAAAGGTATGAAATCCAGTCACCCATTGGATACATTCAAAGAAACTGCTAACTGAAGCCAGTAATCAGTGGCTGCAGAGCACTCTTTTCCGCGAAACAGCCTCCCGGTAGCTGTGAGTGAAAGGCTATGGAACGTTTTCTCATTCCCGTCAGGTTGAACATATTCTAATACTCTACTATAAAACAGATAAAGACTGCGGCTGTTATATTAATAAAAGTCAGTGAAGCTACGTATACTTCTTCTCCCTCTGGTCAGAGACTCACTGTCACCACTAGAGGAACCAGGTATTACGGGATATGATGGGCTAAATCATTATCATTCCAATTTCAGTAGATGTCATTCAACACAACATCTATAAGAATTTGGTTGATAATGATAGTTCATTTGTTTTATGTTTTAAAGGTTGGCATATCCTACACCATGTACCTTGTACTCTTGAAGAGCCACAGATAGGCTTAAAAGAGGTTCAGAAAGTCACACTTTCGCTCAGCTGACAAACATTGGAAATCAACTGATCCACTCTGTGCTATCAAATGTGTAATCCAGAAGAGGACATAGGAAAAAGGTGGGGGAGGTGATTCAAAACATTTTCATCACAATCTGTTTTTAAAATAACAGTGGCATAACCAGTTACATAGATTTGTCATCCTCCAGATGTTATCGCTGTTGTGACTAGGTGATGACTGCCGTTAAGAATACATTGAGAACATTGACACAAGCGCACGTATTCATTTGTATCAAAACATTCCTCACAAGCACACCTCTAACTAGGTGTGTCACAGATGGGAAAGTGGTCAACGGGCAACTCATTTGTTCTTCACAGAATACATAAGGGTTTAAAATGGAGTAGCCTATATATTAGAAACAGAGAAGACATTCTTTAAGGGCTCTGTTGAGGTGACACAATGTACACACCCTGCACATTAAAGTTAAAGAACCAGACTGAAAATAATCATTTATGCTTCCTTCACCAAAAGAAAAAAAAAGTTCTGCTCTGTCAACCTACTCACTACTTCAGAGTCTGAATGAAAGTTAAAACATCGCTGTCACACTCAAAACATCAATACAATTAAAAAACATTATTGATCAGCAGCTACATGCGTTCTGAGGAATTGCTCAAATATCCATACAGTGTATGCACTACAGTTTGATAATGTTCTTAGCACAAACAAGAAAATGTCACACGGTCAAGAACATTCATTGAGAACACATCAAGTCATGATTATACTATAGAAAAAGTATTTATTCTCATTGGAAATGCTAGGGAAGTGGCAGGGATTTCAGGCAACATAGACATACAGGTTCAAAGCACATCCTTGGATAGCAGCAGGCTATTACAACATGATTGTAGGGAGTAGCCCTGTTGGAAAAGCATTGCTGGAATGTCAACACAGAAAGTAATTCAAAGAATGAAATGTGTTTCCTTATCAGATAGATTAAACTCTGAGAACACAGCAGAAGTTTTCAAACGTCAATGAAGGTGAGAAATTAGCATAAAACCTATAGGCTGACAAATAAAACGACCATTTTCAATGATGGTCTGAACTGCATGGCTGTTGTGGTATTTGCTTTCAAGTCTGATACGTTTTAAATACAATTATTCACAGCTTGACCTTTCCAGCCAATGGACTGCTGGGATAAAGTGTTGAGAAGCGGCCGAGGGTCCAGACTGTGAAGACGTTTCTGTAGGAGGTGTAGCTGATGGCACAGCTCTTGTTGAACACACCTGCAATATTCTCCTGGAGAGGACAATAAAAAAACATTAGAAAATAAACGTCTCATTATATTTCATTCTTTCATGGATTGATTTGTTATGAGTTGTGATATAACTGGTATAAGCTTAGTGAAAGCAGTGTATATGAAGATGTATGCGACTCATTGACCCACCTGTGGCCAGTCTCCATTGGACAGCTGGTTGTCAATCAGAAGCTGCACTCCTCTCTCAATGGCCCGCCTATCGGGATGCCTGGTTATGCACACAAGAGGGCTGAAATGAATGACTTTTGTTTGGATTCAGTTCAATTCAATTTTATTACATTTGACTATTGACTGAAAGCTCTGTTTTGTAGCATAGCACATTAAAGAGCACAGCATACATGCAATCAAAGGCAACACCTAATAAACAAGAGCAAAACCAATCAAAGAAGAGTTGAATTTCACTTATTTGAAGATGGCAGATAAGAAAGGAAAAACTGGGGTTTATTCATTTTTTATCGTGCAGGAATGCTGATATAAAAAAAGGATAATTCTGAATAAGATCTGATCCATTTTAAATTGATCATTAGCCGTTAACTAGCAAGATAAGTGCAGAGTTATATTGCCGTTGTTGAAGTGCCTACAAAACCCACAGCTGCAAATATCACCCATCTGGGGTTCCTCAAGGCTCTATTTCTGGACCTGTGTTCTTTTATTTGCTGCCACTTGAAAAGTCCTCAGAAAACACTGGATTATTTTTCCTAGCTATGCTGATGATACACAACTTTACTTGTCTGTATTACTAAATAATATCAGCCCTAATGATTTACCGGTTAAATGCATTTATCAGAGCAAAAGATCCAGAGAGAGATTTGCCTAATTACTCATTAACTAATTATCAGCGCTAGATGTCAAGTTCCTAGGAAAAAGTTTCAGATCTGAATTGGCATTCTGAATTTCACATCAGTAATGCTACAAAAAGGTATTTTGAACACCTTAGAAATATTGCTAACGTTCAACTGTTTCTCTCCCAGGCAGAAACTGAGATACTAGATAACTGGTTTGGTCACTTTCTGGCCTTTCTAAGTTAGCTATAAATAGGTTTCAGATCTTGCAGAATGCAGCAGCAAGTTTAATAACTAAGACCAGAAACATTTCACCTATCCTAATTTCCTTTCATTGGTTTTCCCTCAACTTTAGAATAGATGTTAAGATCCTTTTATATTAGTGTTCAAACCATGGACTAGTGCCTGAATACTTTCAGCATTTAGTGTCTATGGACCTCGCCTCCAGAATAGCTTGCCAAAAGAAGTGAGGACATCACCATTCGAACATGACTTTGAAACTAAAAAGCATTCTCTTATTCTTAATACACTAAACATATCTCAATGGGATTTTTTACCTGGATAAATAAAGGATACAAACAAACAAATATTGTAATCGTATCTATCCTACCCCTTACTGTGCTATGTGAATTGTACTGTGGTATTTTCCACACACTGTATACATGTGCCAGTTGCAGTGTGACCCAGCGTAACCACCAAGCCTTTGAGTTGTCACGCTGCTTTACCTGACAGCCATGAGGCCTAACAAAGCCCAGCAGGTGTTGTGGATCTGGGCATTGCTGCTCTGGACGTAGCGCCGCTGCTCGCATGATTCAAAGTCCTCCCCCCAGCCTCCATCTGTCATCTGCCGGTCCAGCAGGAACTGACAAGCCTTCTGCACCTCCTCGCACACATGGCTGGAAACAGAGGCACAGCAGTGTGATTAAGTATGTAGATAAGAGAGGATGGATGTCACAATGTGGGGCTTGTCAGGTGAAGGAGCACAGTGTGGCTGTTTGTTAAAGTGATACTAATTGTTCAGTGTTTGGAAAACGTACTCATCCTGATAGACGTGACCCATACAGGCAAAGGCTTCAAGGCCGAACCATATTCCATATGTGAAGCACACTCCCCAGGACCTAAGAATAAGCAAATCATTTATTTCATTAAAACATGAACTGTCAATTAGTTAGGATATCCCGTAGTAAAAAAGGAATTGTAGTCTCACCCTTCCCATGATCCATCAGGCCTCTGCACCTTCCTGCAGTACTCCAGTCCTTCTCGTAGAGTGGACCTGAGAAACAAATCAATAAACGTCAACAGAGATCTTGCCCCTCTCATACTGAGTTTCAAAGATTCCTCTAAAACTTAAACAGGAGAATTGATTTTGAAGAATGTGCTTGTGTGAGCATATCTTTTCCCCCACTTGTTTTTAAAGCACTTTCAGACTTATGAACTGAACTCTTAGTTTGAAGCTTTTTACAAGTTAATGTATGTTTTACTCATTCTGTCCGATGAGAAGGGTAGCTTTGTACCGGTATTGAGGATAACAATCTAATTCATGGATATTATGTTGATGATACATACAGTATATGATAATATCATGTAACTAATTGTGCCTCTTAAATGTAGAATTATGGTTGCAGACTCGTATTTCCTTCAAAACGCACAATAAACAAAGTTAAAGAGGAATTTGACAGATTGGATTTCTATTACTTCTTTTTTTCTGTAGATATGGTGCCAATATCTTATCTTCAATCTTTTTGGCAAGTCAAGCATTTATGAGGAACTGAGTAAATAAAATGTATAAAGTATGTGTGTAGAATGTAATTTAAAAAAAGTCACATGTAAGTATATTGTATTTTATTTAATAGTAAGTAGGCCTATGACAGTGTTCTCTAACTGATTCTGTATACTTCATATTGTTTACTCTGAAGATACTCTAGAGATATTTATAATTATAATGTTGAGATGTATGCATTTACTTGTTTATTTATATTTTATTATATGTTCAACTCCTGTGCAATGCTCTGTAACAAAACAGTTCCTCAACTTGGGATCAATCAAGTTTGTCTGTTCTATTCTATATTCTATCAGTATACCTTAACTCCTCTGCACGGTGTTCTGGGTAGGCCTTCTGGAAGTGCCTGAGAGCCTGCATTACTGCAGAGGTACACTCCACATAGGTGTAATCGATCATGATGTCACCTGTGTGGGAGGAGAAAACACGCAGAGCTGCTTAAAACATCCCGTTTCACAACACTCACTGCATCCTCTTTTCAACAGGGAAACATGATCTCATTGGCCTTTAATCTCTCTCACATTGCAACATCAGGAGGGTACGGGAAAGGTTTTTACAGATTTGGGAAGTTGAAAGAGGATAGAAATGTCACGTTTAAATGTGGCTTGGTGTTTGTTTCCGTGTTTCACATCTGCATATTTGCAGGTTGTGTAACCACGGAGGAGTTCATAGGCACCATGATGCAGTTAATATGACGCAAACCTTCTTTGTGTTTCCAAGAACTCTGTGACCTTTAACGTCATTCCATGTGAATCGTCAAACAATGGATTTATAATGATATAAAATCTAATTGATAAGAGTTGTTTTTCTTTTAAGCCTGAACATGTCTTGCGGTTAACATATGGGTTCAGAGAGTAGGAATCAGAATCCCTTTATCTGTACCGCAACGGGGACATTTACATTATAACAACAGCAGAAGTATAGTGCAGATAAAGCCTTGTTATTTCTTGTAATTGTAAAAGTAATTTATTTCTGATTGTTTTGTAAAAAGACAAAACACAAACAAATTAACAAGACAAACATGTCGCTGATGACGATGACCTAATCTTTTATTTATAAGGAAATTGTATGCTAGAGGGGGGTAGGACCAGAAAAGTTTTTTTTAAGCTTCTTCTTGCTCCTGTTGAACATGACAGACTATTTTAGAATTATTATTATTTTTTTTTTGTATTTATTTATTGTACTTTCTTATAAATTATTATTATGAGTGAGATAAAAAGAAAAAAATAGAATATATATATTATTATTATTATTATGGTTGTAAGTTTTGTTTCTGACATGTTCAATAAATTGACTAAAAACTAAAAAAGTAAAAAGAATAGACTTGCATACTAAAAAAGTAACAGTATTTATAAAAAAAGGGACCATATAAAATGATAGAAATAGCTGCTAGAGTTTACTACATACGGAACAGATTGTAAATAAATTAAGAGAAAAGTAAAAATGTAAATGACCCAAGGTATATTGCACATGAGTGTATGGTGAGAGAAGCAGACCTACCGAACACCTCGGAGGGGTTGAGCAGCTCCAGCAGCCTCCCTCCTCTCTTAGTTTCATAAGTGGCAAATCCTCCGTCAGAGTTTCTCATGCTCAGCAGCTTCAAGGAGGAGATAGACACATGGTGAAGGAGCTGTGCTACGCTAACATTGCAGAAGAAACATTTAAAAATCCTTCTTACCTGTCATTGTAATGAATTGAAATGATTAAAGAAATCCCTGAAATGGACCTCACCGTTTCTTAACCTTGATTAAGGTAAATACATAATGAACCTTAGTTGAGCATCTGTCTGCCTGCCTCAATCCTGTTATTGCAGCAGCTTGTGTCCTCACTATGCTAGTGTATGACACAGGCTAACAGGTGGTGTGTAGGTTAAGGTAAGTAGCTAGCATTTCAGCTAATTCATTGCTTTACTTTCTAACCTTTGAAGATTCTAAATAAACCTGTGTCTATTCATATTTTTGCTGTTATCTTACCTTTAAAATAGTCTCACGAAGAAGGAAATCCATATTCTAATATAACATCATTTATTTGTCCCATCAAGGAAATTGGTTTTTATTTTTGTTCTTTTCTTGAATAAAACACATACACAAAGGCACATGCATCAATGTGGAAAGATCTTTTATATATGTATGTTTTTTCATATATTTTTCTCACTTCTGGATTCTTGGAAAAGTTGGAGTCACTTTTGAGCCTGAAAACTGAGTCTCAAATGATATATTCATATTGGAATTGGCCCCAGTGCAGTATCTTCAATGTGAAATGCTGAGTTATTCACACCTGACAAATGTATATGATGGTGTTGTCCATGCCTCAGTCAGCACAAGCCTGGACGCTGTGTGGTAGTAACACCTCTGCCTGCCTATCTGCCATGTTAACAGTGTCTTTCGTTTCGGTATAGCATTGTCATGCAGTATGTGTCCCATGAGTTAGGAGGTAGAGCTGTCTTCCGTTCATCGGAAGTATAAGGTGGGGCCTTGTATGGCATCTTCTTCCTCTCGAGCAGGGGTGCCCACACTTGTTCAGCTTGGGAGTTACTTTTAAAATGACCAAGCCCAAAAGATCTACCTGCAGGGCCGCCCCTGCCCAATCTGTGTTAATGCTGACTTGTATATGTAGAGCACTTTTAGTGGTTGTAAAGACTGGAACAATTTTTGATAAATGTGGCCCATTTGCCAAGAGTTATAATGGATTTAATTTATCATCATCTACAGAATGCAGATTAATTAATTCATTATGTTAAACAAGTGAGATACTGTCAGGATTGCAAAACTATAGTTCACTGAAGCATGCACCTGCGTTGTACTGAGTTCAACACAATGAGAACATAATGGACCCTGTAATTGTAACAGTTACCTCACACTCTGCATAGCTTTATGGTTAGATATGACAGTGGTAATAATTAATGGGAAGAACATGCATATTTATCAGGGTTACCAAAAGATACATTATTCTTCTTTTTGGATAACACTACCAATAAGACTTAAGACTTAAGGAAGGAATCAGTGATTGATGGACAGCAGACTCACCACATTGACAGCATCACACAGGCGCTCTGAGGGGAGCGGCTGGCTGATGGAGGGGCAGAGCTCCTGCAGCAGCATCACTGACTTCAGACCCTCCGCTGTGCAGTCAGCCACGATCCAGCCACAGTCCCGGGTACTGAAGGGGAAACCTCCCTGATAAAGAAAAACAAAGGGATAACACTTTTTGCACACACATACATGCCAACAGGCTAGGAAATGCACTTTTGTCAGAGGCCATTCTTGCTGTCTTTTCATGTGTTATAATACCTTGTTCATCTGTCTGTAGTACTTCTGATACTCTGGAGGATTTTCAGGTATCTGTTAAAAGCAGAAATCAATTGAATTCATATTAACACGGTTTTAAGCAGGAGAAACAACTGAACTAAGCACTAGCAATGTGTTTAATGAGTGTTGGTGGTACCTGTGTGATGGTGAGAAACTGATGGGCATCTCGGAGGCACCCGGCTAATGTGGAGTTATTCTGGGCTCCTGCCTGGAAATCCCCAATAAACCACTCATTATAGTCAGATACTGCTTTAGGAAACATCTCAACAAGGTCTGTATGACAAATTGACCAAAGATCTAGTATTTATTGTGATATTTAAATGTTTAGAAATATGAGTTGTGTAAGTGCAGTTTGTTTGTTTCTGGCTCAGAAAGTTGTCGTGACCTTAAGGGACAACAACGTTCTGTTTTACCAGGGAATTTTATATCTATGAAAAATGACACGAGGGATCCCACTGGGCCCAGCGCAGTTTTAATCAAGTGGTACATGTTTTTTCTAGGCCATCCAGAAACATTTTTTGATGTTGTCTTAATTGCTCTGGTTATACGTAGTTATACCTATCGCAATTTAAAAACAACAATTCCAACCACAATAATGAGTGACTTAGAGGTGATGGTAAGTGTTATTTTGTGTTTGAAAAGCCCAGGAATGCTTTTTTCTCTTTTCCAGTCTTTGCATTAAGCTAAGCTAACCACACATTCTACTACTTCAAGGTGTGTTACCTCAAGGAAAGCCTGCACAGCAAAACAAGTATCCCAGAGTTGAGATCCATTGGTCCCCTATGCAAGAGAAAAAGGAGAAAGTGGTCAAACGCTCAAGTTCAACTTGAACTAAAACTTTTTCTGCAGGATAAAACACAAAGTATGGAACCAGCAAGTAAATAAAAAGAATGTCATTGAAGGGTAAAAAGTTGATTTGAGTTTTAACAATGTTTTAAGTCCATCCATATGTTTCCGCCAATTAACTGCACCCTAAGTGGCTAAGCAGTATTGTTACCAAGAGCTCCAACAGGACATCTGAGCAGCCCTACCGTTCCTAAACATGAGCATTCATGGCGAGGCACCCCTATCATTTGACTTAATACAGCTTCAAAACTAACCCTCACTCCTAATATAGAAAAGGAGCAGAAAACTAACTCACCTGCATTTTCATTCCATCTAATCCCAACCTGGAACACAGAGAATGTCATGTTAGTTTTTAGGGATCGGACACTTTCATTTACAGGCATACACATAAACACCTTATTCTGATCAGTTGTGGAGCAGAAGTGTGTTTAGTTAGTAAAACAGTTGTAAGAGATGGACTGACTGACCATAGGTAGTCTGGGATCCTAGACACATGCTCCTGAAAGACCGGAGAGGAGGGCCCGTCCACATACCAGCGAACCAGCATGTTGATGGTCTTGGAGATCTGAAGACAACAATGAAATACTCCATTTTCACACCCTTTATTTCTTTTGAAATGTCGGTTCATATACTGTAGGGTGATCTGAACACTTTTGGAGATAACTTAGTGTTTTTGATCCTGTGTCAAGCATACACATATCCAATACTCTATTCAATCTGTGTTTGGTGTGTCTGTGTATACACTACCGGTCCAATGCTGATACACTTGGTGAAACGGTCATCGGCCTCGATGTGTTCATAAAGTTCTTTGACAGCCTTTTCTCTCAGCATGGTGCTGTGATGGGCTTCATACACATTCAGCACCACTGCAGGGACACAGGGACAGGGACACAGGGACAGGGACACGCGGTTAGGGGGTCATTTACAGAGCAACACTTAGGGAAATTCCCATTAAAAACACTTCCTCATTTATCAGTCTGAAAAAACATCTTGTTGCCAGGCATATGCCAAATATTTTCATTCCCTGTATTATTACTAACTTGAGTGCATTGCTTAGCTATGCAATATTATAAGGAATCATTCTGTAAATGTTCATTGTTATGCGGATGATACGCAACTATATTTATCCATCAAGCCTGATCAATCCAATCATCTAAATACAATTCAAGACTGCCACAAGGACAGAGGGTGTTGTATTGTCATACTGATATTCTGTACAAACTGTGAAGTCCACTGAGACAAATGTAACATCTGTGATATTGGGCTATATAAATAAACATTGATTGATTGACTGACTGAGATGCAAGTGAGAAGAAATGAACATCTGGTAATCCATTTCCTAAGTCTGATATCAATTGTTTTTATATCCTGTATTTATGGCTGTGGTGGAAAGTAAAAAGGTGCATTTACTAAAATGTGTACTTTAGTCTTTTTTAAATTATTTTATTTGTATTTATTTATTTGTATTCCTTTTATGCTAAAAAGTGTTGAATCAGCTACACATGGTAGTTGTAATGACATTAAGCAGTGGAAAAGGGTCATTGCATGCTTGTGTAGGTGTTGGTTTATTACTGCTGCCCAGTGTGGTGACACTTACTGTAGGCGACGTCGAGCAGCGTGCTGTGAGGGGTGTACATGTCACACGATGCCACATTGTTCCTCTGAGCGGGCCAGTTGATGGTGGCATAGTCCTGGACATAAAGCTCCTAGAAAAAACAATGAGCAATTTGTTTGTGTATGTGAATAAACATATTGCGACTGTACATATGTTTCTTGTGATCATCTTATATCTAAAGAAAAAGTGGTTTATATCTTATTTCACACCAAGACTGTCTAAATAACTGTTTAAGTGTCAACTCAAAAGAAGTCCTTAGAATAAAGAAAGCCTTATCACATCTTTCAGAGGCAGGATTTTGAAAATATGCGAAAAATGAGCCACAGGAAGTGTTTTGTTCCACTTTGTTTTGTCATGGTTTTCTTGTGTAGCATAAATAGACCGCATCCGCATTTCGTTAAGTAACCCTGTTTTACAGAATGGCAGAGAATGATCCTTTAACCCTTGTATAAAGACACTTTAAGTACTGACAACAACAACATGACATACTTTTACTACCATTGAAACAAAAAGTAACTTGTAAATGATTGAATACCTTAACTAACTAAATACATTGGCAACAATTTTGCTGACATTTGAATAATTATAGAGCAAAAAAGTCAATTTTGCTGATGTATATATTCCAGCTTGTCTCAGAGTAGATCATAATACCTTTGGCCATTGTGCTATTTGTTGGACAAATGTAGCTTTGGGAGTTAAATACACAACAAAAAAAGGAATGAAAGCCCACTACAAATGTTTCTCCTCTGACAGTGTTAAACCATTGAGCTCATTACGCCCCCTGGTGGAGGAGAAGGGTCTGCACCTGTCGGAGGCTGAGGACCAGCGGGTCCTCCTCTGCAGACAGCCTCACAGCATAGCAGTAGCTCATGGGGAGGTACACCTGGCGGCAGTGACACCACAGGGTGGAGGGGTGGGCAGGCATCCAAGAGGGGAACAGCCTGAGACAGATACATATTACATCATTAAAACGTTTACATTAATTTTTCTTTGCAATATCTATTTTTTTTTTAAGGAAAAGAATCACATGCAGGCATTATGGAGATACACACCATCAAACAGTGGTCACAGACATAACATAGCCGCAGACATTTAGCAATGAGAGAGTTGAAAGAAACTAATTGATAAACCGTTACATAGAAAACGTTGTCACCCCACGGTTTAAATGAGAAACAAAAATGACCCTTTCTTCTCCACTTCTTTGATAGTATGTCTCCACCTGCTGACAAACCTGTACACTGTTTGTGATATATTTGGATCATTATTTAATTTTTTTTAATTTCAATATGTGTTTTGCAACCTGTAAATATGTCAAAACAAACGCATCACTTTATGGCTACAGCCCTTTCTTAGGGGAGCGTGTGCTTTTGATGTGCTTAGTAAATTGCTCTGGAATAACGGTAGTATTTTGTGTGATATGTTGCATTATTTTGTCTGCATGAATAACGGAGATGAAGAGAGGTTGCAATTTTCAGTGAATGAACATCTCCTTTTATTGTTTAGCGACAGAAAATGCAAGAAAAGTATTTAGAGTATTTACTCTAACCTGAACTGAGATCCGGAAGCTTTTTCAGTGTCACCTTAGCATGCCTGGTGGGTATGAGAGGACATTATGGGATGTTAGAACTCACCACATCTCTGGCAGCAGTGTGTTCATTCCTTCCCAACTGTACACGTTTAAAATGGCCAACCAGAATTTACCCCATGAGGGAATCCCCACAGCGCCACCTGTAGAAAAATTAAAAAGCTTCAGTATTCAACTATCAACATAAATAACTGACATGGTGAATAGTAGTCTCTCAATATGAGTTTTAGAATGGCTGCTGGCTATACTTAGAGAAGAGGCCAGCCAATGGCCGATATACTGTGTATTGCTCAAATATAGTTACTGTATTCAAAATTAGTTGTTGCCTCTTTTAAAATACGACAATTCAATAATAACCAATGAGACATAAAATAGCTATGGACTATTTTTCCAGTCTCTGAGATGTACAAATATAAAGATATAATTATATATGAGACGATAACTGACATTGTGTTTTTAGGGATGATTTCCACTTATTATTTCCCACCTTTGCTGTGCAGGTTGTTCCTGGCTCGAATCATGTCTGGATCATCAGGCTCTACTCCCAGAATCCTTAGTGAGATGTAGCTCAGCGCTGTGCCAAACACAGTGGACTTGTCTTCAATGTGTCTGGGAAAAACAAAACACATCAACAATAATAAATATATTTCAGAGAGTCTAACCATGAATTTTAGAGGTTTGTCTCAGCGGTGGGAAAGAATGGGCACTTCCTGTAACCGTTTATTAACAAGTATGTGCAAAAGCTTATATAAAAGCATTATATTTCACGATAAAGACAGACCCTATAATGGAAAGTGACAGAATATGATAGATTATTGACACAATTCCCCTTTAATGAAACGGTACTAGGCAAAGCGTAATACCCTTTGCCTACTGCAGTTCACTTACACGTGACCTCATGTTAAAGTAAAGCACTTGAATGAGATGGCATGTGGCAAATGCATATATATAGATATTTGTACTTACAGACCCCAGCCTCCGTCTGCTAGCTGCACAGAGCGTAGGTACCTCACCATCTCTTTCTGCCAGGCAGAGGGCAGAGGGATCTTAGCAATATGGCAGGTGATCAGGAGACCTGAGCACAGACATGAACATCAATACAGTGACAGAGAGACAAGAACACAAACACAGGTGTCATAAAATCGCCTGCTGCATTTTATATAGTGTTATAGCGTAACTAAAACGTATCCTCTTTGATATATTTTCTAAGTCTGATTCTTAATAGTTTTTTTCTCTCCTTTTTATTTAGAGCAGATAAAAACATCTGTGTTTGTTGTTGTAACACTTATTTCAACCACTAGAGGCTTAAGAGCACCACTATCCTGTATTCTAAATAGGACTAAAAACATTAATGTTTCCCTATTTGAAGATGAATCCAGATTAAAATACCTTTCTAGACAAAAAGTATAATTACTGCTGTAATGACATTACTATTTTCTCTGACAGATGAAATATTCACCTCTTTTCAGTGACAGAAAATGTTTAACATGTTAATCAAAAAGTAAGTTTGGGGATCAGACTTGGAAAATTGATCACCAGAATCAGAATCAGAATTTGGACAGTTGCTTCATTTAAGAATACAATCAAATATTAAAACATAATAAATTAAAGTAAAAATGTATAATAAGAGATATTTGTCATCATTACATGCCACATAGAGATAATTTCTTTTTTACAATGTGTTCTATCATTTTCAGAAATCATCTCCCCTGATGTCTTCAGTTTTCTGTCCGGCACATTGTCTTAAAAAAGATTACATTAAACACTGTGGCTTTAAATTAAATGTATCTCTTACAGGAAAAGACACAGGAAAGCTGCTGAAGAGAAAAGTGTCACATATAGAGACCTGGAGGAGGACGATTTGGTTTACCTGGCAGCAGGAAAAGGGGTCCGCCGTAGTCCCCCGCCCAGTGACCGTCCTCTGCCTGCAGCTGGCTGTAGAAGTGCATTCCTTTCAGAGCGGCCTCTACAGCCGTGTGGGCAGCCGGGGACTCAGACACAAACTGACTCTGCGGAGACAAGAACACCTGAATTAACACCAGTTTTAAGTGATACATTTCAGGGGTCTTTCAACCACTTTGGCAACTATTGACAGGAACCAATACAAGTTTTTATTCTATCTAGTACTGTTTTGGTACAAAAACAAGTAAGCTGTCAGAAGTCTATTCGTTCCGTGCTTGCTGTGAAGGACATCTCCAGGGCTACACCTGAATTCATAAGCTATTTCAACTAGGGCTGCACACATTTATACAAATGTTATCAATATGGACATGTACAATATCCAAATCTCAGTATCTGCAATATTTGCTAAAGGCAAAATATGTAAACATCTTCTTAAAAGAACACACCACACATCATTTTAATATATTTATCAAAAAATAATGGGTAAAATGTTTCAGAAATGATAACTTCCTATTGTATATAGCGGATCATATCGCAATGAGTCAAAAATAATTGCATTTAGTTATTTTTTACAACTGGTGCAGCCCTAATTCAAATGTTTCATTGTCACTGTATACTACCATATTTGAGTGTCTCTGTTTTATACTGTTGTAGAAACTGTCAAGAAATAATCAACCTAAATGAACCCAGAGTGCAATGCAAAACGTGTTGCATAACAATCACAAACCCAGCGGCCTTTCGTGCCATTTAAAACAAGAAAAGAAATATTCAAAGCCCACCGTGTCCAGGCCTAGAGAGTGTGCCTCCAGCATGGTCTGCTCTCTGTCGGGGGGGTCCTGGTCTTCCACATAGCGCCATGTCTGCCGGCCCTCCACACTACTCAGCCTCCAGCGGCTCAGGTCAGTGGCTGGCTCCGTCCTGTACGGCCCCCCCCTCCTCCGCAGGTGCCTAACAGATACAGGAAACATTTTAATGATGGACTATCCAACTGTTTAGTATACTACTACTATATTTATTAGTTTAACGTCTCACTAAATACAAATGTTTACTCTAAGGCTGTGATATGTCTTTTCCTGGTTTTAAAAGCTGCATTAACCTTTTCTGAAATTACAGTTTGGTAACCCGTTTTATTATTTACTTTGACCTATTTAATCATTTCATCCAAAATACTAATTATTATTTATCAAAACCTTTTTTGTGAAAATATTTAGTGCAAGTATCAAAGGTCAACCCCTAACATTTAGTCACAATACACATTGAGACATTTGGTCAGATACATCATGATACTTGATTTTTTTTTGTATCGCCTTACCTACTGCACTCAGCTAGTCATCAGTGAGAGTAAATATAGATTTGTTCATAACTTTGTACACATCATGTCTGATACAATATCAAAAAGCTTGTTTGAACCTCTCTACAAGCTTACAATTGGTCTTTATTGTATTGCTGTATTTGAAGTGTTTAATAATTTGATGTCGCATTATTAGAAGTGGGAATCTTCACACTGTTTTAAACATAACTTAAGTCAGTTGGACAATACAGGTATGAGATCCTGTCAGATGGGAACAAGCAATTAAACAGGAACATTGGCATGCCATGTAAGCAGCTATACTTTTGTAGCTGGTAACAATTAATCATATACTATATTATGTCATATAACTACATAACATCGATTTTTTTAATATGCAGAATACAAAAAATATATATATTTCCAACTTAAAGAGTAAAAAAAGTAGCATCAATGATATGTACTCTTTTCCACTTCTGCATTGAAAATATGCAGTGCATTATCCAACTAGTTGAGGAAAAAGCACAACTAACGTCAGGTTGTCCAATCGGAGTTATTCTTTTCATGAGAGAATTACTTAATGGTCGGTTCGGCCAATTTGACACGAGCCAACTAACTGCATTATTTGCTTTAAAGAACGCGCTCATCCAGAGAAAGATCCTCAGTGATACAAAAACGATACAACATTTTACAGCAGTTGTATCTACGATGTAGTCTTTCATACTAAGCTAACAGGTTCTGTCAAACTGTGGACCCTCCATCCCTTTCAAATCGTCATATCGGAAGTAGTTTCGGCGACATTATCTATTAAATAAAACAAAAATACTTACGTTCCCTCCGTCATGTTTGACAGTAGAGTTGAATCCTCCGCTGAACTTTATGAATACATTTATTTTCAGGTGCTCTGGAAAGCTCTGCCCATTTTGCACTTTCATGGGAAATGTAGTGCTTTGTAGAAACGATAGGTTACCGTTCGGTTAATTTCACACTTCACTTCCCAGAGGCCCTCGCGGTGCCATCCGAGGAGTTCTCACCATGGAGAGACATGAGCAGAGACCCAATTGTCCTATCACAAGACGGCTGGGCGGGGGAATGGGCGGGTGTGCCGCGAAGTTCTCCAATCAGAGCGCTGCAATAACACACACTACACGTGTGCTCACACACTGATAGATCCTATTCAATGGCTGAACCTTTAAACTACTGAATGACAACTGGGCTCAATGGGAAGTTTATTAGCAAATAACACTTTTACTAATCCGTTTTATTTCTCAGCAGTACAACATTTGGTTCAAACAAGCCACACATTTGAAAAACTCAAACACTTTATTTGTTCCATGTATCAGACAAACACACATTGACATTTAAAATTGCAACATCTATGGTACATAATAAAACCAAAAATAAAAATGTTGATCTACTTATAAACTTTTACAAACAAAGACATGACGAAAATGTAATGTGTCCTCAGCTTTCAATGGTTTGCAAAGCCATAGAGTCATTATTAGTATTTTCCTTCCAATAGTTCATCAGTCATCAACAATGCTCAGCAGACCACTCAGCTTAAGTTTCCAAGCCAGCTCTTCCCCATGACTCGCCAAAATCTGTCGCTCAAGTTCCTTAATTCGCCATGACATAGACACACGCGTGGTTTTAGGTGAGTCCACTTTGTCCGACAGATCATCAGGCTCTGAAGGCTGGAAAGTGAAAACAAGGGAACATGCATGATTATGGAAAATCATGACTGAACATTTAAAAAATATTGTAAATGAATCTCTGCAGACAAAAATAAGAGCATCACAATGACTGTTTGAAAAAGGACATGACTTGACCTAGGATCACAGAGTTAGGTGAAGGGGAATGTACCTGTGTGAGAGGGGAATGTGGGGTCTTGGCTGAGTCCCCACGTGTTATGGTTGGGGGCATGGACAACAGGGTGGAGGAGGGAATGAAAAGCGGTGTGGACAAATGGTCCAAGTCTTCGCCATCCAACCAGCGCTGAAGCTGCTCCATGCTCCTGTAAACATCAAAACGAAGATTCTAGATTATCTTTGGCAAATAATAATTGTAATAGTCTTAAAGGGGACCTATCATGCAAAATGCACTTTTTGATGTCTTTTATACAAAAAGATGTGTCCCCGGTGTGTTGGGGAACTCGCGCAGCGTCACAAAATAAAACCCTCTCTCTTTTCCTCCGTACCCAAATCTCTAAAAACGGGGGAAAAACGGAGCTGATCCAGATTTGCGTCCGATATGACATAATATCTGAAATGTGGACCCACGGCCCGATCAGAAACGTTGCTATCAGAAACAATGCCCGACTGTTTTGGACGTAATATGGTCGGTGTTTACATTAGCATCGCTAACACTCAGAGCTAACCTGTACTGGAGCATGTGTGTGAAGAAGCAGGAAATAAAAAAGGAACTCACCTTGTGGTATAACCGGCAAGAGAGAAAGCCTTTGAGCTCCATACTGTTTCAGAAATAATCCTTGATAATCCATGATATGGCGTTTCATCACGGCAGTATTTAGTTTAGACAGTAGCTGCCGGGTCCCTGTATGAGCTCAGACACCTCCTTTTTCATTTGTTATCAATCTTTTTTTTTTTTTTTTTAAAGCTTTATACCCAAAATCAGCACTTTAGAAACAGGAAGTGAAATAGAGGGATATGAGGCATGGCTAGAATGGGTGATCTGTTTGGTATTTTGAGCAAAACACTTCATAGACATGTTTTTTATATATTTGTATATATCTGAGTCCTATGCTATTGCCTAAAAATAGCATGATAGGTGACCTTTAAAGAATATTCATATTTCATAGTTTATATTCTATAATTCATTACATTTCGCTGTAAATTACTGCTTCATTTTATTGCTACCTGGCAATAAACCCGTTTCTGATTCTGATTCTTTAAGAACTCTCTTTGGTTGGTTGGTCAAATCCCTAACTAAACGATCATGGGCAGTGAGCTATGTATATCTATCTCATTGAACCAGATACCTCTCAATACATTTTCTTTAATATATGGGCGTATTCTATACAACTTCTCGATGCAATGAAAACCTCCAACAGCAGTGCCGTAGCTTTACCTTTGGCTCGCGGCCTTCTCCCTCTCTAAGCTCTGGAGGACGTTGTGGGCCAGCAGCTCTCCTGCTGTGGGAGTATGGGTAATGTCCAGAGGGGCTGCTGTTGTCTCAGGGGCCAGACTGTCGAACAACCTCTGTCTGATGGACAGACTGCTGGGGGGGGCACTCGCAGCTGCACCCGCCCTGTGGATGAAGGAGGAGAGAGCAAAGAACATTGTGATTAGGAATCTGGGACGTGGTGACTTGCTACTTCAGAATCAGGGTATTGATTTATCCTTGGGTCAAATTGGATGTTGTGCTCCGTTTTAGCATGAAATAATTATAAGATGAATACATGATTCATCTTATTTATATAAGATAGAAAGATTCAAATTAAATACAAATAAAAGATATGTATACGAAAATAACGGGTTAAAGTAAAATTTCCAATAAAAAATAAAATTCAAATAAAGTATGCAAAAAAATATTCATATAAACATTTGAAGTAAAAATGGTGCACATTCTATTACAATATACAACATGTATATGACAACTCCTGTTTATAATAATAATAATACATCATATTTATAAAGCGCTTTTCCCAGTGCTCAAAAACTCTTTACAAGCAATCAGAAAAGAACAACACAAATAGAAATCCTAATCCAACAGGAGGAAAAGGGCGGGCAGTTGAGGATAAGAGGTTGAACGTAAGATACATGTGCTTTGAAATCTAGAAATCTATAAGCACCTCCAGAAAACACTCCTTTCTGCTGACCTCCATCAGCCAGTGTGTGAGCATGCGCTGAGCAGATGCACGCCTGCTTCTGTGCAGTGATATAGTTGGAGGGAGTAGTGTGGTAAAAAGAAAATAGTTCCTATATGAAACTGATCACTAACACTTCGGATTATCCCAAGTAACTGGATCATGATTTGAAGGAAAAGACATTGCTTTTGAATTTTTAAGTTATTTTTTCTATTAAATTGAAAAGAAGACAGACATGGCTAATTCCTCCCACACTGGGCAACTACCACTGAAACAACCTAGATACATATAAATGGAAAACATGTGATTTTTACCATTTGTATTGGTCTTTTTTAGTATAAAAGACTGATGCCTTTTTATTTTTTTTATTTTCTTACCCTTCCTCCTCTTGCTGCTTCTCTCTGTGTGTTTGTCTGATGACCTCAGTCCATTCCCCAGGGGGCCTGAACCCCTTCAGGGTCTCAATGTGGAGGTAAACCAGGATCTCCCCATCGTCTGTAACAGCATCTAAAACAACAAAACAAATAATGAAGTATTGTAATACACGTCAGAAACCAAGAGAAGCTCCCTGATGGCCTCCCTTCAGAATGTCCTCACCTTCACAGACGGGGGGTTCGGGGATCTGCCAGTCTTTCAGTTTGTGGTCGATGCAGATCACCAGAATGTCGTCCCAAGGGATCTGACTGAAGGTCGGACACACGTCCTCGTCGCCACGGTTGGATCTGGAGGTTTGGGTACGGTGACCCTTGACCCTGACCCTTTCCAGGAGGTTTTGCAGCCGGGACATCAGGAGGGGCTGGCTGCGGCGGGAGACTGGGATCTGAGCGGAGAAGTGGAAGATGGAGGCGCAGAGCTCAGGCCACGAGTCTAGAGAGAGAGAGAGAGA
>CALSBZ010046918.1:299220-318649 GCA_943591055.1 Gobionotothen gibberifrons
AGAGAGAGATAATACAGCAGTGGGGAGGGAGAATAATACAATGATTATTAGGTTACAGTCAAATAGGCCTTTTTGTCGAGAAGGGTTCTTAAATGAGGGAAAGTACCTAATTGTCCCATGTTCTGTCCTGTGTTGTATTCATGTTGCTGCTTTAACAGCAGAGTTTCTTAACAGGGATCAATAAAGGTTTTAATTTAAGAGGCGGCCACAATAAGAGCTGTTGGAATTCTGGTTGATAAGGAAATGAGCTACAATGCTTCCTTCATTGTTTCCTTTACTATAGGATACACTGGACCATCCTTCACAGAAGGAAAGAAGATTATACTGTCCCACAATTCCTTGCGGTCACAACATTTAAAATGATGCATTGTTCGGCTGTTGACGGAAACTACCCATTGTGATAGAAAAACCCAGATCGTGTTAGTTATGGTGCTTATTAAGCATTTTCCATTTCATGCCATGGATTGACAAAGTGCTTATATGTTTTGAACTTTCAACAATATGTTAAACAAAGAGGCGCACTATGAACATAATGCTAATTACTGTAAAATGATCAAATAAAGTTAACATTTCACAGTGTTTACAGATTTGGATGCTATTCTTATGTCATACTTATTTTACATCCTTTCTGATCGGTGATATGCACAGTAGTTGATGTATAGGCCTTACAAGTTGTGTATATTTTGCATAAAGTATTATTTATTGCAATAGTTTCATACAATCATACTACTTGGAAATCAAGAGTGGACAGCAGGGTGAGTGCGAGCAACCCATTAGTTTCACTTTACTTTTTACATTTTAATTCCAGTCGTAGAAAGGAATTCATATATTTGTCACTGTTGTCTAAGTTTAAAACAGCCCACATTAAACTAGAAGAACGCACAGAGATGTATCAAGATGCACTTTTAGTAGTCTTTCTACAGAACATTGTAGTTTTTCTACGGCCGACGCATTTCGATAACTAATTACTACGTACTAATGACATAAATACGTTGGCAGTGGAAAAGACCGATTTCTTTTGACAATTCTCTATCTCAGTCACTGACCTGTGGCAGAGACCTGCCCCCACTTGGGCAGCTGCAGGCTGAGGATGGCTTCACGGAGCCAGGCCAGGTGCTTGGGAGAGTTCCAGCCCAGATGAGGGACAAAGTCTTGGGATTCCTGCAGGCAGAACTCGCCCGGGGGCCAGGAGAGTCTGCTGAGGTCCGGAGACGACACTTTGTTAGCCAGGTGAGCCAGGACAGCGTTGTACAGCTGGATGACAGGCGCTGGCTCCTGGGAGGGGAGAAGGGCAGCGGCGCGATCCTGGTGGTGGGCGTAGACTCTGGGGCTGAACTCACGACTCAGCGCGTCCTCCACCAGCTGCACCAGGGTCTGACAGGAGAGAGGGAGTAGCGGGGGGGCACGGGCCAGCAGCCAGCGTGTAGCCTGGCTCAGCTGGAAACACACAGGACACAGAAGTTAGAGAAGATCTGTTTCAAAAACATCTACATCAGTCATTCCAAACCTGGCTCACAATGAAGGAGGGTCTACTTTATCCACGTTATCACAGATTGCATCCTATAATGTGAACAATGAGCACCAAAAAGTCATATTTCCCTAAAATGTCTTAAATTGTTTTATGTGACAAATTCTTAGAGACCAGATTGTGCAAAGCTGTACAATATTTTAAAAGTCACATTAAAAAGCAGACAAAAAGAGAAATCAAGAGTAGCCGTGTTTTTTCATCTTTTCTTCTCAGTGTCTCACTACCCCCTAGATTCACACTGTATTTAACTCCGTTTTGGTCTCCACCTAGGAACATATCTGGCTCTTCAGTGGCTAAAGGTTCCACAATGTTTAACAGCTATCTTGTTTTTTTAAAACAGCCTCACTATGAAGCCAAAGGCAGCTGCAGATTCAGGTGTCTTCAGGTTGTTATGAATGTGTGATACCTGTTTGGTTCCCTGCAGCTCACTGGTGGTCTCTAGTATGAAGAAGAAGGTGAACTCTGAGATCAGGCCTTCCTGGACCAGCGTGTGCAGCATCAGGGCTGAGGGACAGGGAAAAATCAGGGTTCACACATTTGCTTAAAGTGGACCTATCATGCTATTTGTAGGCAATAGCATAGGTCTCAGATATATACAAATATATAAAAAACATGTCTATGAAGTGTTTTGCTCAAAATACCAAACAGATCACCCATTCTAGCCTTGCCTCATATCCCTCTATTTCACTTCCTGTTTCAAAAGTGCTGATTTGGGGTATAAAGCTTGATAATAAAAAGGAGGGGTCTGAGCTCATGCGGGACCCGGCAGCTACTGTCTAAACTAAATACTGCGGTGATGAAACGCCATATCATGGATTATCAAGGATTATTTGTAGTATGGAGCTCAAAGGCTTTCTCTCTTGCCGGTTATACCACAAGGTGAGTTCCTTTTTATTTCCTGCTTCTTCACACACATGCTCTCCTGTACAGGTTAGCTCTGAGTGTTAGCGATGCTAATGTAAACACCGACCATTACGTCCAAAACAGTCGGGCATTGTTTCTGATAGCAACGTTTCCGATTGGGCCGTGGGTCCACATTTCAGATATTACGTCGTATCGGACGCAAATCTGGATCAGCTCCGTTGTTCCCCCGTTTTTAGAGATTTGAGTACGGAGGAAAAGAGAGAGGGTTTTATTTTGTGACGCTGCGTGAGTTCCCTGACACACAAGTTTCAAATAAAAAATAAATAATGAATTCAAGTCTCACGGTAAGAGTTTGAAATTAGTATAACACTACATAATGAGTTTTAAGGATTAACTTAAAACCATGAACATCCGTTTATGAAATTGTGATCATTACTAATTACCTTCTTCGATGTCCTGTGTGTCCCCGGGGCCCCCGGCCGGCCCTGGCACCAGGACAGCCAGAGGCAGCGGGCAGTGCCAGCTCCCTTTGGCCTGCTGGAGCTGTTTGAGCTGCAGCAGGGCGGAGAGCAGGGGGATGTCCTGCTCCTCCTGCTCCGTGAGGGGCATGGCGGGGAGCAGCACCATCAGAGCGGCTGTCCCCTGAAGCTCACTGAGCCCCTCTGCTTTGGACAGGCCGTCCTCAGACAGAGGGCCCCGGGACGCCTGGAAGACACACCAAGAAGACGGGTCAGAAAACTTGAGCGACTACGCAAGGTACTTCCTGTTATTATCCATCTAAACAAGGGATATATGTATAGAAATATGGCCGGCTGTAGCTCAAGTGTTGAATGAGCCTCTACCAATCAGAGAGGCAGTGGTTTGTTCCCTATCCCCTGTAGTGAACATGTCAAAGTGTCCTTGGACCAGATACTTAACCCCCATTTTCTCCAAATACCCCAAAATAGATACAATTTTGCTGTCGTACATGTAATTTCATATAGGTAAAGCACAAACACATTTCTCAATACCATCGTGTCTCTCCTGGGACTCGTCTTATTTTTCTCATACTGCCTGTGCTGCAGCACCTCTTTTCACCCTCTGTCTGAAACCTATATTACTACAAGAATGATAAAACCCTAAGGCCTCGTTAAAATCCATTAAAGAAAAAGAACTTGACTTTAGAATGTACTTTGTCAGGACACTTCATTTATTTATAATATTTGTTGGCTTAAGTAACAGTTAACGCTTTTGCTTTCTTGATAGCAGCCGTCTGTGTCAGCAGGATCTCACCTTGATGCTGATGTGAACTTTGTGGGTGTGTTCTCCTCTATCCTGGAGTGTGTTGGTGACACAGAGGGTCTGTAGTGCGCCGTCCAGCTGCTCGTCCCTCCCCTCTGAGTCTTTACCCCCACCAAGCTTCACCTCCAGCCAGTCTGACAGGATCCTGAAGGCAACACACCGGAGAGAACACACACGGAATTGTTTTGATTGAAATCTAAAAAAGGTATTCAAACATCCGCCTTTCATCATCTTTCTGAGCAGCTGCTCACCTGTCTGCCAGGCTGGTTTCATTGTCATGGTCGCTGGGTAAGAGGAGCACAGCCTTCCAGAAGATTCTCTCCGGTGGGTTGGGGATATTCTCTGTCACCAGTGCCGGCAGGTCAAGTGGAGCCCACACTGACTGACTGAGAGAAAAGGCAGCGAGGTCAGAATGCTGCCGTGTCATACAGATTACTGGCTGAATAAACACTCATGACTTACTCAAGCAGCTGCTGGTAGTAGAAGTGGACTCTCATCTGGTGGATCGCTTCTTCTCTCATTTTCAGCAACCTTAACAGAATATAAAACAGAATACCTTAACAGATATACTAGGGTAGCATATTCACCGGATTGTCATTAAATCAATCCTTGTGAGCATTCTTATTAATCTACAAAACAGTTGCTCTGCTGTCCTTAAAAGAGACAAATATTTCCATCAAAATACTACAATACAATTCTAAATTAATATTTTCACTTTCATTGAGTTCAATGTTTAAAACAACATCTTGTTGTGATCATAAAATACCAATATTCATAAATGTTCTTTCTTTACTTGTGTTTAAAAAATAAATAATTGTAACCCATAAATTGCCCATTTGTGACCTGCTCCATCGAAATCAGTCGCATTGACCCGAAGACACATTTTGAGTTGTATACACTGCTGGAATGAGGAGATTCCTGGCTTTCTAATGATATCAGGATTGTTTTTGTACTCCAAATATTAAGCAAAATATGTCACATTATATAATGACTGTCACCGAGTCATCATTTTGAGAAAAAGGCCTTCAAAGTTTCCTCTTCTCTGGAATCCATCGATCTGATTGGTTATTAGCAAATGATCAAAATAGTACGGAGGGAAGATATTTTCGTTTGGATTGCTTGACAGAGGTCAAATCCTGGCTGAGGCAAAATGTCCTCAACCTAAACGAGAGTAAGACTGAGGTCATCTTTTTTGGACCCCGACCTCCAGCCTCCCCAGTTGATACTCTGGGCTCCCTAAAAAAAACCATCCTCCCCTCTGTCAAGAACCTTGGAGTGACCTTCGATAGCACTTTTAAATTTGATAAGCAGGTCAGCAGCGTAGTTCAAACCTGCTTTTTTAAAATACGACTATTGGCTAAGACCAAGTCGTTTTTATCTTTTAAAGACTTGGAAAGGGTTATCAACGCCTTTGTAACCACAAGATTGGATTACTGTAACGGTCTGTATGTGGGTATGGACCAGGCCTCAATTAGACGCCTGCAGCTAGTGCAGAATGCAGCTGCACGTCTTCTCACGGGCCACAAAAAGCGTGACCACATCACCCCAATTCTGGCCTCACTGCACTGGCTTCCAATTCGGTTCCGAATTGATTTTAAACTCTATTTGTTTTTAAAGCACTAAATGGGCTGGCTCCAGCCTATATAGCCGAACTCCTCCAGCGCTACACCCCAACCAGAGCCTTAAGGTCTGCTGATCAGCTGCTGCTGGTAGTGCCCCAGACCAGGCTTAAAACCCGAGGGCACCGAGCCTTCGCAGCAGCTGGCCCCAGGCTCTGGAACACTCTGCCCCTCCATGTGAGGTCGGCCCAGACCCTGGTTTTTTTTTTTAAATCAACCCTAAAGACTCACTTCTTCTCTCTGGCCTTCTAGTCAGAGCGGAGCATGACTCCTGACATTTCCCTGTGTGTTATTTTTTATTTGTGCTGTTGTATTTGTTGTAAAGCGTTTTTATTGTAAAGCATTTTTATTGTATGTACAGCACTTTGGGCTCGGCCAAAAATCGTTTTAAAATGTGCTTTATAAATAAAACTTGATTTGATTTGATCTGGGGGAAGCTCGCGAGTGTGTATTTTTGCGTTTTGCGGGGAAAACACTCACGAGAAACACCGGCTGTTGTTATGCCTGCTGTGACGTAAAGTTACTCCATTCTCCGCTTGTAATTATACCGTTACAAGCTTCAAAGTTGTATTTATCATCTGAATTTGCTGAAACAAGTTTAATATCCTGAAAGCCAAGACCCCACACACATCCACGTTTATTTTGAAATGAGCCGTTGCGACTTCCGACTGATTTCGATAGAGCGGGTCACATATGTTTACATAATTCCTCTTATAGTTTTTTCTGTATACGAAATCAATATTGATTTTGATGCACAACTGCAGTGTCCCAAAATACAGAGGACAGTCGTAACAAGGAGATAGCATAAGAAAATGGCTCAATCTGGTTTGAAAATAGTAAAATATACATTTTGAGGCCAGGGCTTTAGAATAAAAGTAAAAATAAATAACAGAATATATGATTTTATGCTGTTATGGCTGTATTGATTTCATACGGTTTAAATGGTAACAATTGTTATGTCCTTACAGGTCTGACTCTGTATAATCTTAAACTTATTATGGGAGCCAAAATTGGATTTGCAATTTGAAATGACCCTTGTGGCCACCGTACCTGGTGCTGGAGAGGGCCAGCGTGCCGGAGTTTCCCAGGTCGACCACACCTCGGGCCAGGTCAGCCATGGAGGGCTGGGCGGGGGCGCTGGGGGCCAGAGCCTTCAGTTTGAACCGAGGGTCCACACAGCACGGGGCCGCAGGGAAGCCTCTCATCTGTCTCTTCAGCTGCCGACGCACCGCCACCACATCACGCCACCTGGGGGAAGGGAAATAATGAGTAAAGGAACAATTGATTTTCAATCATAAATAAATATATATATGGTATTTAAGCTCCATCAGTTAGAATGGAATACTAGTAGATGGACGTTGGCCTTATTGATCACGGTACATGGTATTTCTGGTTCTTACCTCTTGATGTACTTGTGGATGCATTGCAGCTCATCTTCAAGGATGGCTTCAACCAACAGAGCAATGTCTGCATCCAGAGTGTCCTCAACCAGAGAGGTGCACACCTGCTCCGTGCATTTAGCCACACGGTCAGCCTTCTCATTCGCCGCCTCTCTGAGAAGAAAACAAAAAGAGGGTCAATCTTAAATAAGGAAAAGAAAAAAGGGAATGGGCATTATTGTCACCTAGGTTACACATACAAGGAATTTGCATTGGTCAATAATGGTGCATAAGCACAGGACGAGAAATGTGTGTTTTTTTTAAAGGATAACAAATAAAACTATAGTGAAAATGATTTTTAAAACGAATTAAAAAAAGATAGAAATAAATGTTTAAATGAAATATAAATATATAAAAAAGTAAGTCCAGTATGAGAATGGCAAATAACATATGTGCAGTATAGCAGAGTTTACAATAGTGTCCCACTGGAGGACATTAAACTTCATGACATTACTCTTTAACTGTAGCATCTTATAATGGTTTCAAGTAATCCTGTAAAGCACGTCACTTTGCCTCAGACCCCATTAGGACATGTGTTTGACACGGGGGTCCTGGGGAGGGTTTTAAAAGCTGTTTGTATGTTCTTCACGTGGTATGTGTTTTGTAATATGTTGTTCTGTGTTTCTGCCTAAATAAATAAAAATGTTATCACAAAAAAAAGGATACGAGTTTGAAAGCTTACTTGATCTCAGAGGTGGCCGTCTCCTTGATGGTCTCACCTAGAACTTCATAGATGAGCTCTGAGCAGAGAGAGAAGCTGAAGTCGACCAGGAAGGCCTCGTGCTCCTGCTTCCTCCTGACACACAAAGGAAATGGGGTGAGCTGCTTTGTTAACAGTGTATTCAGCTTTAGAAGAGTAGCATTCAAAACAAACTATTCCAGACTCTCACAGCTTTATCTTCACACCTAAATTGTAACTGAATATAAAATGACATTTACAGATTGACTTTATAGTAGGGCTGCTCGACTATGGCAAAAATCATAACCTCGATTATTTGGGTCAATAATTGATATCACGATTATTAAAAACGATTATCCATTTACTTTGAAAACATCCATTTATTAAAAAAACTGTTGATTACCCTGAACTTTAAGTATAATTCAACTGAAAAAACTATTAAAATTTAAATAAAAATAAATAATCGTTTTATTTCGATTACGTTGTTTTCATAATCGTTGCAAGCCAAAATCGTAATTGCGATTAAAATACGATGAATTGAGCAGCCCTACTTTATAGTATCGCAATTGATAAATACTGTCAGCGTGTTTTACCAGCTTTTCAAATGAACTTTGATTGTGTGTATGATAAAGGATACAGTGATTATGAAATCTGCACCTTTGATAAGAAAATACATTTGATTAAATATGATATAAGCAGCAGGTCAGGCTGCAGTGACGCCTCAGCAGACAGACCTGGCTTCGTCCAGCTTCCGTTTGTCCTCGGTGACACGCTGCTGCTCCAGCCTGATCTCTGTGGAGGAGACGTCCTGCAGCATCTGGCCCAACACCTCGCCCAGCAGAGACTCCACCTGCACACCGCTCTCCCTGCAGGGCCCAGGCAAAAGGACAGTTAAACAACGTAGAACATTCTTCAGACCTACACTGCCTTTAAACACTCAAATCAATCAATGATTAAAGTGAAATGAAAAGCAGCAGTATATTTAAATGTAGCACAAGAGAAGCTGGTAAAGAAAAGCTGGATGTATAAAATCACTACATCAGAGCTGTAGTGGCGTAGCTGGCTCCAGCCTCTGCCACCTCCATCACTGCTGCTCCAACCACCTCCTCCACCACGCTGTCCAGTTCAGCCACGATCTCCTGCAGGACGGGACACAGCAGGGGTTACTGTCAGGGACACACTAACACTAGGGCAGCCAGGTCCCTGTTGCTCTAAGGACTTACAATGAATAGAGGCTTTGATATTCTGGTTTATTGTTGGTCTATATTTTAATAATACAAGTCATGTTTTTCTCACTATTTATCTTTATCTTCTTCCAGGATGCCATCTTCAGATTCTTTGTTTTCCTAATTAGAACTCTTTCATTCACGCTGGCCTTTTAGCTCAGCCTGCATTTCACTTCGATCATCCAACAAGTACTTTTATCAAATATTCATTTTATAAAATCAGATTACGGCTGCACAATATATCGTCTCTTTTATTGCAAAAGACTGCAATATTGAGACTAGGTTTTCTTTTGTTTATTGGTGCCTTAACTGATCAACACACTAAAATATTCATTCTACAATCATATGAAACAAAGAAGAGCCGCTTCCCATTTGAGAAGCTCAAACCAGGAAAGCTTTTGCATTTCCTTTAAAGAACACTGGACTCAAATGATTCATTGATTACCAAAGTATTTGACACTTTCTATGAATTGACTAATTGATTCCCACTTGTGATCATTCTAATCCTAAATCACGAGTATTTCCTTATTGCCAAATCCAAAGAATAAATCAAGGAACCATTCTTGATTAAAGGAAACTCACAATTTTCGTTTTTTTCCTCTTAAATATCTGAAAATATTCATTTTTTTCTCCCCTAGATTTAAAGCTTTAATGTTACGCCTACGGCAGCTCTGTGATTTGTTTTAAATCCATTTTTAAAGCTTTAATGGACCTTATATGGTGTCATACTGTAACTGTATTGCTCATGGGCTGGAGAAGTGAATTCCAAATACATTGCAGACAATCCACTCAGGCAGCGGTTCTCAAACTGTGGTCGGAGGGTACTGCAGGTGGTCCGTGGAAAAAAGCGAAATAAAATCCCCTTTTTATTATCAAGGATTTTCGGGGACCACCTCATATGTGACTTGCTCTATCGAAACCAGTCGCTTTGACCAACACATTTTGAGTTGTGTACACTGTTGGAAAGAGGAGATTCCTAGCTTTCTAATGATATCAGGCAGTGGGGTAGTGGTCGTTGGGCTCATCGGACATTTATGAGAGAAAATCTCTAATGTCCGAGTGCAAGTGAATGCACCACAAGACGTGAGCCCTGGCGCGAGTGTGGAAATATGATTGGCGTCGATTTCATTTGAACGGGACGGAGCAAAACGAGAAGCATCCGGACCCAAGTAGACGGAAGGAACGAGGTATTTGAAGTCTACAATGACAGAGAAGAGACTGTCAAGTTTGGCTGTACTCAGCATTGAATCAAAACGCACTAAAGCTTTGGATCTTAATCAGTTTGTGAGGCGTTTTGCTGAACAGAACCGCCGCATCATAACAGTGATTGACAGCTGATAGGAATAATATGATTGTTAATATTATCATATTAATTCAGACAAACATCGATGAGACAGTTAATTAATGTACTTATTGCAGCAGTCTGCATACATTTGGTTCAGTTATTGTTAAGTTAAAATGCATTCAATTATGTCTGCCATCTTATATATTTCTATTTACTGATGTGACAATAATGTCACCTAATGTTATTCAGTTAAAATATCAATATTTTGGCTTTCCAAGTTAACATTGATTGATATGACTGCGATTAAATCAGCATATACTTCTGCCAGGGGATGCCACCCCTCAAAATCTCCTGCCACCCTAGATCCACCCCTGAGTAGGCTATATTTTTCGTTTCGTTTATTTAATAAGTTAATTTCAGGACAACTTTGGGAATTTTGTTTGTTTGTTTTGAGATTTAAATAGATTTTGAAAGTGGAGATCGAGAGAGAAGCAGCGCTGTCTGCTTAGTTGCAGTGAGTACAGTAACTAAAGTAGGATTAAGCATAGCGGTAGTTTTTTGTAGACCTGTCTGCCCGTTCTGTGAGTGCACTGCGCCCGTGCGCACTTGTGGCATTGTTTGGGATGACCTCATTAAAATACCGTAGACGCAGACAGACACCGCTCACAAAAGTATCAGATAGGCTTCAATTTACTTTTGATTGTCTATAATTAACTATAAAAAAATATCGGCGTCTTAACACTACGTTTATATATGTACTTATTTTTACGGTTTGCATATGAGGTGGTCCGCGAAAATCCATGATAATAAATAGTGGTCCACATAAACAAAAAGTTTGAGAACCCCTGCTCTAAGGAATGGATCTGTCCTCTAGAGGGAGCTCTGATGTGCTCTGAGATGAAGAGCGTAGAGATCTTGCTCACCTCGTTGCTGTAGACGGGCTGAGGTTTGGGTGGAGGTGACGGGGGTTTGACAGGCTGGGGCTGGGCTATGGGCTGGAACATCTGGGCGTCTGCAGCGGGGGCCGGGCTGTGATACTGTGGCACCACCTCAGGAGGACCAGCTGGAGGGAGCCCAAACATGGCGGCCACATCCGGAACCACCTGCGCTACAAACTCTACGCTGGGGGGGGCCTCCACCTCCACCTCCACCTCCACCTTGGCTGCGATAGCTGAGACAATACAGAAACACATCAGCTGATCTGAAACACACTGACTGCCTGCGCTGTTGGAGCTGTAATGAAGCAGACTTTACAATCATCACCAATACAGACGGTTGTAACATTGCATATACATAGAAATACTGTCGAGCAATTTACACTTTAACTCAGTCATTTTTAAGTGTTTCATTCTTTTCTAAATATGTTCAAGTAGATCTACAAACAATCATAACATGGAACAGATAAGTAACTTCAAGACCTGGAAATAACACAAATAAATGTCCAACTCTGCAACAACATTGACATTAAGGTTAGTTGAAAATCAAACACTGCCTGTTCTTGTCAAAGCAAAAGCAAGCCCTGC
Source organism: Gobionotothen gibberifrons (assembly GCA_943591055.1). Lineage (NCBI taxonomy): Eukaryota > Metazoa > Chordata > Actinopteri > Perciformes > Nototheniidae > Gobionotothen > Gobionotothen gibberifrons. Next base: position 310,665 of record CALSBZ010046918.1, read on the forward strand.
AAATGAAGAAATACAAACTATTTGTTTCGATCAGTAAAAAGGAGGGCATACCTTTGAACAGGCTCTGTGTGGGCTCAGCCAGAGGGCCCTCTCCTCTGTACTTGTTCTGGGGATCGAAGCTGCAGGCGGGGGTGTGCTGGGGGGGGTTAGGGAGGGGGCCTCCGTTCACCACCTCTCCGATCAGCACACTTCTCTTTGCGAGGATGACCGCTGACTTCTTCTGGGACAGAGGCAGCTCTGGCTCCTGAAAGGCTATCCGACTCAGCTCTACCATACTGTGAACGACATCCAATGAACATATGAAGAACGTTGTCTTGAATCTCAGGCGCTGTCCAGTCAAAGACTTGAAATAACATGAAGTAACTCAAACTCAGAGCCTCAGTAGAAACTCACCCCTCGTTGACGTTGAGGCCGTACTGCTGGATGAAGTCCGTTCCCTCTTCAGTGGTGCGGAACATCAACATCCGAACTAAATCCTCCACTGGAAAGGCGGTGGATCGTGGACCCACAGTGTGAGCCGTGTTCAAGATCTTCAGGGCCATAGCTCGGACCTGTACGCACACGTGTGCACAGATATTACTAATGAACAACTCCCACTTCTATCTGGACAGATACTATTAGCATCTACTACTTTACCATTACAAAGGCTGTGTGTGGTAAGAACATAACGTATCATGTATATTAATGCAGTCCTATGTTTAACAAACCCCTATTTAACCTTTCTGTAATAAGGTACATTTGTATTTATACCCGAATGAAAACCAGGTGTCATCGCGGCAACAGTAGGGTGAAGCACAGAATAGGAAAGGTAAGAGTTCACACAAGGATAATAAGAATAGCAAAATGTTAATTAATGACGTCCTGTCAAATGAAAGGTGTTTGCATATATAAAGACTTGGATAATAATGAATATGTTAAAATGATAGGCAGTTCAAGTCCAAATGAGGTACGTTATGGTGGAAGTACATCCAGTGCCGGATGATCAAAGTTTTGATTTGGGGGTCAAAACAGGACAAAGACTATTCCCTGGATTTTCTGCACTTATTTCAACGTTCTCTCAGTTGAAGTCATTACAGCAGGAGGCGTTCCTGACCTGATTGAAGTATCTGTGCAGGAGGCAGCTGGCCAGGTACGAGGCTCCCTTCACCAGCTTGAAGAAGCGCACAAAGTTGTTGCTGTTGACTGCAGTGAAAACCTGCACGGCAAACTTCACCTCGGGGGAGTTACGCACCTCGTCACGGAACTGCTGGACTTCACTGTGTGGACAGGAAGTGTGAGGAAGGGTTCGAGAAAAAGCATCAGATATAAACAAAGTCAAGTAACCATGGATATATTAAGAGGACTGGATACAGCATTGAGGCGGGGCCCGTTCCTTTCATTCTACAATCATATGAAACAAAGAAGAGCCGCTTCCCATTTGAGAAGCTCAAACCAGGAAAGCTTTAGCATTTCCTTTAAAGAACACCGGACTCAAATGATTCATTGATTACCAAAGTATTTGACAATACACTTTCTATGAATTGACTAATTGATTCCCACTTGTGATTATTCTAATCCTAAATCACGAGTATTTGCTTATTGCCAAATCCAAAGAATAAATTAAGGAACCATTGTTGATTAAAGGAAACCCACCATTTGTTTTTTCCCTCTTAAATATCTGAAAATATTCATTTTTTTTCTCTCCTAGATGTAAAGCTTTAATGTTACCCCTACGGCAGCTCTGTGATTTGTTTTTAAAAGAATGGAGGAGAAATAACGTTGGATCTGGCTTTAAGCACACTTTACAACTTTAAGGACTATAACATTGTTTGTAAAAAACCTTAAAAGAAATGTACACTGATTTACAGATGTCTCTTTCCCAAAATAAGTCAATGTGAAAATGCTTTTTTGGGCTCATTGACATCACGGACTGACACGGAAGTTGAAGTACAACTGTTTGGCCACTACGCAAAGTGTGCTTCTATTCCCAGCTCACTTCTTGGAAGATTGGAAGCAACATCTAAAGATGTCATTTCAATGTACTGATTTCTGGAGAAAGGCAGAAACACAAACAGGGGCTTTGCAAATCAATCAAGTGACATTTCACCACCATCAGTAACGGTTTGTGTGTCAGTGTTTTGCTGGACTGACCGTAGGATGTCCCCGTCGTTGAGCTTCACCAACACGCTGTACAGACGGAACTCGGCCTCCAGGGGGCAGTAGATGTTGCGTGTGTTCAGGTCCTGGTACATCTCCTTGAGACTCTGCAGGCACTTTGTCATGTTCTCGTTGTTGATTTTGGCATCAAAAGTAGACATGTGCTCCTCACAGAGGTGGTGGGCACAGTGCACGTGGAAGCGTGTGCACTTCTCAATCAGAGACACCGTGTGAGGGCAGCACAGGTGCTGCTGGATGATGTCCTGTGGGGGGGGGGGGGGAATCACATCAGGCTCCAAAACATGTTCTACTCTCTGCAAAGATACAACTGGACCCAGAAAGTGTGTTTAACAACGTGTTTGCTGCTATGACTACTCAATATCTGTTACGTGTGTGCACCAATCAGATATTACGTAGAATTTAAGATTATACTGCAGGAGTATTGCACACGTTTGTGAACAGGTGTTTGGACATGTTCCCGTTGTTCAAATGCAGCCCTTATCTAGTCATTTCTTTTGCTTCTTCATTCCGTAAACATACAATAATAAATGTTCACACACAATGCAACGCAATTATTCTCCTGCGTCACAGTGTCTCTCGTGTTTAGTCCCTCGGGGCTTTTTTCGAAAGCCTATTTCTGCTATACAATACAAACGCATGAAATTCAATTACTTGAAGACAACCATCATGTTTGTGAGACGGAACCCTCTTACCTTCCTGATGCCGCGCGTCCTGTTCCAGAGGAAGTCGTACCAGTCCCGGTAGTTGTCGTGGCCCTGGTCCATGATCAGAGACACCAGGTAGTCCATGGTCATGCTGAGCACAGGCAGGGGCCGCAGCTCGTGGGGGAGGGGCTCCTCCTGGTCCGCTGACGACCGGCTGTACTCCTTGATGGCTGCCGAGTGATCCACCTGGTAGCACATTCATTATTTCTCCAAAGTGATCCCACTTGTAGAAACACTATTTGATATACATTACTAATGTAACCCCTTTGATCTTGTTCCATACATTTATTTGTGCACAAAAATACTTTTTTTCTTTTTATTTAACGATTGGTTTCTCTCTTCGTGTACTGGCAACAAACATTGTTTTCCTTATCGTGTTCCTTAAATCTGTAAACTATTTAGTTTTTAAGTAAAAACTTTTTTTTTTAAATGAAAATTATATTTTTACTTTTAAATGAATTAATAGAAATAGAAAAAAGGGTCCATTCGGGGCCCCCAAACTTAAGAACATTGAATTTTTTAACTGTTTCAATATTTGTATGTATATTATATTTTCTTATTATTGTTTTATTGCATTTGATTTAAGTCCTGCTTTACTTTGCATTCCTAGATTGAAGGGGGGAGGGGGGGGTATACTGTAGCATGTGTTGCAAACCTACAGATTCATTTTGAAATGGTCTAGAAGAACTGATATGTAGTAACGGAGCTTTACCATCTCAGTTTCTGGGAAGACCTCGAAGACGCTCAGCTGTTTCCGTGTTTCCCTCATGTACCTCTCCTTCTCCGGACACATGTCGGGACACGTCCCCACAAACACCTTGGAGAGGACCAGGTCCGTCCTCCGGGGCCGACCTGTGAGGACACATTGAGCACACAGTTAGAATGCCTCTTCGGTTTTTGAAGTCACGTTAAAGACTGCGATGGGTTGCTGAGTGGCGGCTTCACCTTGGCGCAGGATCTTGTCTCGTTGCTCCAGCAGGCGGAACTTGTCCTCAGCGGTGGGAGCCAGCTGTCCCATGAGGTGGAGGAGAGAGGAGGGGACGGGGCGCTCAGACCCCGGGGCCTCTGAGCTGCTCTCTTTCTGCGGCTCAGTGTCAAACTGCAGAGCTTTGGCTAATGACGACTTCTTCACAGGAGAACTGACAGAGGAAGAGACACAGGGCAGTCAGTCACAGCATCATTCTTTCTAACTACACTCGCTTGTCCACACTTGTTAGCATTAACTCAAGTTAAAACTAAACAGTACAATGATGACTCTACTGGATGTTTTTTTTTTTTTTTAATTGTAGCTTTTAAAAAAAAATAAAGATTTGGATATCTGGTGTCATATTTGATATCGTCATCACCTTATATTAAATCCTAAAAACAAAAGTGTGTGAGCCATCCGTTTTTTAGCACACAGTGAATAGTGAATATGTTGTTTGTGAAAAAGTAAGGGCCAACAAATATAAATTAGAAACAAAATATCTGATCAGATAAAAACACATTGTGAACTTTGGAAATGATTCCATCTGTCTTTTCTCAATACGTTTTGATGTTTGGACTTAAAAACTCTAAGATATTATGACACTAACAATATTAGTTTAGTGTTAACTTTATCTTTAAAGTATTTTTGCGCTAGCCCAATGAATGTATAGAATGTAAATGCCAACATTATGAATGGAGCTTCAGTTTGTTCTGAACAGTCCTGGTAAGACTAACACGGTGAAGCCGGTGTGAGTGTATCAGTGTACCTGCGGCTGAAGGACATGAGGCTGCTGAGTGCAGGACCTCTGTGAGTACCCTTCCTGAGGGGGGAGGGAACATCTTTGGACTCCATGTCCTCCTGACTCCCCCCCTCTGCCTCCCCTCTCTCTGCTGTAGCTCTGCTCCCTTTGTCCCCTGGACCTGAGGCACAGAAAACAACATGAGAAATCCTGCCTCAAATGTTTGCATTTTATAAGAGCTTTGAAACAGACATTTTAAAAACAATTAAAGGTCTTATTTTAAGACAAATTAATTAAATGCCTTTTAAGGATATGCAGGACACGTGTAAAAGAAAAGAAGAAGATACCTGCTCAAAAGTCTTAAATAAGTTCTTAAATTCCCTTTTGCTTGTAGGTCCGTACCGATAGACTGTCATATCTATACAGCGGAGCTGGGCATGCTAGGTGCTAGCAAGTATATCCATATGAATGATATGCCAACTGTAGAACAGTGAACTTACTCTGCTTCTTTCTCTGCCACAAGAGGAGGAGTTCCTGTCTGTGCAGGAGTTTGCCTTTCTTCTTTGCCTTTGCTGCTGATGCCTGAAACATAGTGAACAGTGACGGTAAGCCACACATTTTTGATTCAAACAATAAGAAATAAATGTGTTTAACATGATCTAGTAATGAAAAATAAGATCGGCGGCATGAATTGGAGACTGCAGTCACCCAGGAAGTGGAGGTTGGTCAGAAGGTCAATGTTTACAAAAAAAGAGCAGATTAGACACTCAAAAATAGACACCAAAAAAGAACCAGGACCATGTTCAATTACTCACGTTTATTTGACACAAATGTCATCAAAATGGGTTCAGATATACTGTTCTGAAACTCTGTATTTGTTGACAAGCAGATCTTGAATGCTCTATTGAGGAGGAAGAGTAGAGGCTAATGATGTATCATTGTTTCTTTATCTATGATTTCAGCAGAAGAACAAGTCCGCTACCAGACAGTAGCCTTTTTAAACTACATGTTCACATTTTAAGGCTACTGTATAGTATCGATATTTGGTAAATGTATTATATTTATTTAGAAAAACCCAAATATCAGAGTTTCCAACAAGCATATCTTTTTGTGAAAGGAGTCTCAAATCCCAACACGCAAATGTAACCTGATCAAACTCAATTTATAATATGTAGATGAATACCAAAGGAAGGTTTTCAAATAACCGAAACTGATGTCATCTGTTGAGTTCAAAGTAGAAAAAGTTCATATTTGTTCATGCATTTGGCTAATTTGATTTAATAACTTACATTTCGTAGTAACATAGAGCCAACTCACATGATCATCAAAGTGAACGATGGCCAGATTCTTGCCGGGTCGGCAGTAAACCTTTCGGACTTTCCCGAAACGACCAAAGTGCTTCTCGATCACTTCCTTCTTGTTGAGGGCTGCAGGAACGTTCCTGCACTGCAGGACGGTGCAGTCGGTGGGGGACATGCCCCCCAGACTCTCCGTGCTATCCCTGCGGGAGCCGCGTCTCACAGGGGTGGTGACGCCGCCGGGGGCCGAGTCTGGGGCTTTGGGTGAGTCTAGAGAGGGTTGATGGGTAAAAGGCAGACGACAAGATGAGTATATTCTGAAGAGGAAATCACTCAAATTAATTTAGGATATTTAGTTAATCTGCAGGATGTCTATCGGTGTCCCTGTGCTTCATGAAAAACAAACCATTTGTGACGGTCATAACATCGATAGAAGGAAACAAAATGGATCTATGCAAATGTAATATTGGTACCCCTCAAAACTCCTCATCAAAAATGTAAAACATTTTTAAAAAGGGCCCTATTATGTTCATTTTCCGGTTCATGTTTGTGTTTAGTTTCTCTGTGACATGTCTCCATGCTTTAATGTTCAAAAGGCTCTTTATTCTTCTCATACTGCCTGTGCTGCAGCACCTCTTTTCACCCTCTGTCTGAAACCAGAGCCCAGTCTGCTCTGATTGGTTAGCTGGCCAGCTCTGTTGTGATTGTCCAACTGCTTAGAGATGTCCTGCCCCTTAGCACTTATCATGTGTTGGAGCACTAGCCAACAGAGATGCGAGTGTAACATAGTGATGTCACTGTTTTTAATATATTTTTCAACAATAATGTAAATAATGTTTCAATAATTAGCATTCTTAGAATTCATAGAATCATATCGCAACTGCAAAAATCTGTCAAAAATAATTGTAATCAGTAATTGTTTTCAGATCAGAATGCAGGTAATGCAGTAGTTATGATGTGTCCCTCTTACCTGACTCCTCAGCTGTCTCCAGCTCATCTCTGGCTGGTGCTTGCACTGCAGGGGGTGTAGCAGCACGTTCGTCAGCCTGAGCGTGGACGCTCTCTGTCTCCTTTGTGGCCTCTCGCATCACAGGGTGGGTAGTATCTTTACGAAGACAGTTTAGTGCCCTCCCAAATAAGCCAACTGGTGGGCCGCGGGACCTCATGAGGGGCCTCTTTGAGGGCTGCCTCGGTGAATCTCTTCCATGGACATCCTCCTCCTCCTCCTCCCCCCCCTCCTCTCCTGTTGCAGGCTTCTCTGTGCCGGGGGCCGTTAGATCTTCCTTTCGTTTGGTGCCTTTGCCAAGTCGTGCAAACACATTTGTTTCTCCTAAATTGCCCCCCTTTTCCTCTGCCTCAGCTCTGGTGTCACTATAAGCGGGGGGCTGACCAAAATTGGTCCCTCCAAAAAGTGGTGCGGCCTGGGGAAGGAGGGATGTGGCTGAAAAGCTGAAAGTGGATGGGGTGGTGGGCTCGGTGGTAGACGCCTGAGTGCTGGAGCTGGAGGGCGCGGCTGGCTGGGAGAAGGTGAACTTCAGCGGGTTGGAAGGAGCGTTGCTAGTGTCAGTTGTCAGGGGATTGTTTTGAGTAGTGATGGAGGGGGCTGCAGCCGGCTGTGAGAAGCTAAAGCCCGGCGGCCCAGGCTGGGCTCCAGTCGTCGTAGAGAAGACAGAGGCGGGGGTGCTGCTGCCCATGGAGCTGGAGGTTGTCTGGGACACAGTGCTGCCAAAAGGTGAGCTGGTCATAGCAGTAGTTTGGGGGTTAGCAGGCTCGGGGCTGGCACTGAAGATGGGTTTGAAAAGTGCCTCATTGGCTGGCTTGAACGTGGATTTGGATGATCCAAAGCCTCGGCTCTGGGTCACACTCGGAGTGGTGCCGAATCCACTGGTGGTGACACTTGTGGATGAAGGTTGTCCAAACACAGACTGTCCAAAACCCGGGGGCTGAGGTTGTCCTATGGTAGTGGTGGAGCCAGACATCTGGGAGTTTCCAAACGCAGAGGGATGTTGGCTAAATCCCGGAGCCTGCCCAAAAGCAGACGCCTGTCCAAAAGAAGATGTCTGTCCAAAGACTGAATTAGGGTTCTGTGCGGCAGTCTGTCCAAAAGGTGAACTCTGGGT
>CALSBZ010046918.1:324825-340588 GCA_943591055.1 Gobionotothen gibberifrons
AAATCGAGCAAAAAGGAAAACACATAGTTTAAAGCAAGTCTGTCTTGTACAATATGTTTTGCTTGCAATGTGAAATAATTCTCTAAACAGCAAAATGATTTGTCCAGATTTTTGCTTGAGTTGCAGAAGTATGTGGCGAGGTACACACTGGGAGCCCAACGTTTTCAACTGGTCTGCAGAGCCACACCATTTGGGACTAATCTGAGCAGCTATAACTGGCACCAGAGCCGAGTCAGGGGTTGTGAGCACATGTGTGTGTAAGTGTGACTGTTTTTCTAAGAGATTACCCTTAGCTGTAAGAGGACACAAAGGAGCCACGACGAGAGCTGGCAGGAGTCTCATTAGAGGTGGTCCAGGGCCAGAGAAGTAATTTAATACCAACCTACGAGGGTCTTTTAAAATGTTTCTTAAATAAACCACGAAGAGGCCAACCTTTCGGTGCTTATTCAAAACAAAGGATTGCCTTAAATTATGAGACAAATTGAAATGATCCGTGACTAAATTGAAAATACTAGAATTCAAGAATTTCCCACACTAGCACATGCTCCTGTGAGGATTGTCCACAGTATTGAGTATGTAATTCGCTTTGGATAAAAGCGTCTAACAAGTGACATGTAATGTAATGTAATGTAATGTAATGTAATGTAATGTAATTGTTGTTAAAGGTCCAGGGTGTAGAATTAAGGGGGCTCAATAAGCAGAAATGAAATACAATACTTTTTTAGAATGAGCCCTTCAGATGGGGACCCCTTGCATTGAGTCCACAGTGTTGCACTGCTTTGCTTGTTTGTTCACATGCTTTAATGTTCAAAAAGCTCTTTATTTTCCTCATATACCTCATTCACACCAACGAAACTCCGGTTCAAGCTCCGTGTTAGAGCTTTTCAGGTTCAGAACCGGTTCTTCGGTTTAGCTCTGGCTCTTTTCACACAGCCCAGTGTCCACTGGTAATGCGTCATTGCGTCATCGTTTGCGTCATGAAGTTACCATTTGCGTGCCTGCTTCATAAAGCCAAACCGCGAGGATGAAATCAGTTGCATTCATTTCTTATGCCTCTATCTGCAGCTTTTGCTGAGTCATTTCTGTGGTGACTATATTCTTATAAACAAGTGTACTCGTGTCAATAAAGGTTTTTTTAAAACACAACTGCTTCCGAGATCGGTCTTATTTCTTAAGGTGGACTAAACCATGAGTGTGGATTAACATTGTATCTTTCATTTAAATGAACTGTAACCTTCACCCAAGTATGTAACAGCTGTTCTCAAATGAACACGTGAAGTAAAGTTTAATATTTATAGTTTTATAGATTTATAATTAGTTATAATGAGAGGTGATCAACGTGAATGCTCAGGTTCCACCTTAACACGCAGACACGTTGCTTCACCATGAGCAGAAACCTTTATATATACAGTCTATGGCAGACACACTGAAACTCTGAAACTCTTGTTAAGTTTCTCCATCGTTGTGTACAAACTGGATAAAACGCGGACTTTCTGTTGTTGTTCAGGAGTAGATCCTGTCTCTTCCCCCGCCTCGACGTAAGCGTGACGTATGTGGTGCTTTTGCTCTGGCCGGGCAATTTTTTGGTGCTCGAAATGAACCGGATTCCGGAGCTAAGAGGCTGCTCAGCTGCGGTATGAAGAGGAAAACCCGGTGCTTTTCAAGCTCTAGCTCCGGGCCGGCCCTGAAACACCGTTGGTGTGAATGAGGTAACAGTGGTTGTTTAACAGAGAGCCTTCTGGTTGTTCTAACTCACTTGTGCATGTAGAAGAAGATGTATCCACTGCGGTCGCGGTCCCTCTGGACGGCCGCTTCCTGTGTGCGCGACACGTCCAGGTCATTGAAGGTCAGCCACGACTGCTTCTTCATGTCGTACACGTCACTGATGTAATGGCCTAGGGAGGGAAATAAACCACTTAATTTTGAACACTAGGAAAAGGTCTCAAACTAAAACTATTCCAGTTGTTCTCACTGGTATGCGAAATGTGCAGCAGCTTAAATTTAGTGTATGCTAGGGCTATATCCGAATATTCGTTCGAGTACTATTCGGGTTTCAATTTAGTTATTCGTTTTTTTATTGAAAACTCCAATATCAACGTAAGAGCTTGTGCCTCTTCGGGGGGTGCTAACAACACTTAACCATAAACGTTATCGTTTACTTTCTCCGTCTTTATATGTAGATTAGGGGTCGACCGATTATCGGCCTGGCCGATTATCGGGGCCGATATTCCGCATTTGACCGATTATCGGTATCGGCCTTTTTTTTAAATCAAATTGCCGATAAAGCTTTGGCTCTGAAGCGGCTGTTTCTCTGGCTGCAGCTGCAGTCACCACTCTGTGTACACGAGCAATGTCCCGCCCACAGCGCTATCTGATAGGCTATTACTGAAGTGTCAATCAACACTGAAGATTTTCCGGGCGGGAGCCAGCCAGAGAGCCGGGACCTTCTCAGATTACAGGCAGGTGCGAAAGATCGCAGACACAGACTGAAGCAAGCAGCAGCGCTGAGCGGCAGAGCTATACAACCGAAGTTCAATCAACATCCCTATCCCCTCTGCTGAAGTTGCAAAAACACCACGATCTTATGATCCAATTCTATCAGTTTCCCAGTTACACAGGAAGTCAGTCAGAGTTGGGGGTGCATGCAGCGTCATTACATTAGCTAACACTAGTGTTTTGCAGTTGCTAGCAGCTCATTGGGATGTTAGATAGACAGGCATTGTTTTGATATAATAAATTAAGCATTATTGTAAGTTAAGCATGTCAGCCTGCAGCCCCACTTCTTGACTCTAACTCATTGCATATGGCTGCACTAAAGAAAAGGGCACAGAGGAAACCAGTTGTAAGATGTTTAAAAGTTAAACATAATTATATGCTTAAATGCATTTCAAAGATGTTGTGTTGGAGTTTGTGTTATTCTACATTTTGACACCAAGATTTTCTGATTTTACTGGAAAGAAATATATATATATCGGTTCCAAATATCGGTTATCGGTCTCCTTGATTACTAATAATCGGTATCGGTATCGGCCTTGAAAAAGCCATATCGGTCGATCCCTAATGTAGATATTACGTTTTCTCTGTTAATCTCCGTCACGTTGTTTCCATAGCAACAACAACTTCCTGTCAACAGCGCTACCTCTCCTTCAAAATAAAAGCATGTCCATACAAAATAGGAAGCCAAGCCAAATTACACTTAAGACATATACAACTGCAACGAAAGTAACAAACACAATGCGATATCCTTTTCAATTTCAAAGAACACAAATTGGGTTACATTAACAAATAACTATAAAACAACAATACTGTAGAATAACAAAATGAATGCAGTGAATAAACCGAAATACACGTGTTGAAGCGGCACGCTGCCGATTACTGCGCATTAATACAGCTACATGGTGGACAGCAGCACAAATGCACACAGTGCTCACCGGAGGAGGAGCTGCTCCCGATGTGACTGACAACACTGATGAGTCGGAAAGAGTTGGCCAAGTCTCCGCTCTGTGGAATGAAACGTATCCAAGGTTACTATGAACGAAGGCAGTTCAGTGTATCCAGTATAAACGACATATCCTTTTTTTGTGAAGGAAGGTTTTATACAATATATTTAACCTGTGAAGCCCTGAGCCTGTTTTTCAGGTCTCAGGCTCGAAAATGACATTCCCAGAACAAATGACCATATTTTCCCTTCTAAAAGGGTTAAATTGATAATCTTTTTTCTTTTTGAAGAAAATTCAGATTGAACATAGTAAAAAAACTGTAAATGATAGTGTCCGTCCAAACATTCTTTTTTACTTATAGTGAAAACTGTATGATGGGTTAGTAGACTAAAAGCTTTAGGAATCCAAAGTACAACATATAATAAGTACCCTGTATCAAGATTGATGCAAAACAAGTGACATTTGACCTTTTTAGAGAGGTTTAGCAAAGAAAACTCCACCTCTGAGGTGATTTGGGTGGAAATGGGGGTTTTACCGTTTCTCTGGAACCCATTGGTCGATTTTGGTGATTGACATCTCTTTCTGACCGTTAGAGGCAATAGAATCGAAGGGGAATCTCCCCACACACACACGGTAAAACAAAAAGGTGGGGGCTTCGCGGACGCAGTTTTGCATCAGAGTGAACCTATCTCTCGCTCTGACATCTGAAAACCGAAAAGCAGGTTTATTGCTTATGGATTATCAGAAATCATTTCAAAGGGACACAGACACATTGGATTAACCTATGGATTAACTTCAAATGCATTAAAACGATAAAAACGCTGCTGAAGACCACTTTTGACCAGACTACAACAGGTGAGCCATGTTAGCGTTTTTAGCTACATAGCGCCATATGTTTTGATGTCTGTTCTTGTTATTATCTCCGAGAGTTCGTATAATTGAGTGATAACGAAGGGTACCCCTCGATTCTGTGTCACCTCACGATGTGAAACGATGGGTTGGATGGGCAGCAAAGATAAATAATAAGGTTTTGTGAGTGAATTTCGGTGCAGTCATCCGTTAGCATTTTTCGCTTGTTGCTAATTCACAGGCTCAGCGTTAGCATTGTGGGATTTCTTTTGAGAACATTTTTTTAAATGATCAGTTAGACGAGTTTCTTCCCGTTACATGCATATAAAACATTCATAGTTTATTAAATGAACATGCCCTCAGACACTGTTTCCTGCAAGATGTTGCAGGAGGGCCCCTGGAAGTTGATTTTTAGTTTATTGCAGAAATGAATATGAGAAATTGATCTCGACTGTTCTACTAAATCACAGAGCAGATGTTGAGTACCTCAGCGTTCCTCTTCAGGTTCTCAGTCTCTGCTTCAGTGTACTCCATGTCCAACACGTCCTCGTTGCCTGAATCCTCGTCTGAGCACAGTAACTCTGGCAGAGAGTTGTTGAACTCTGGTGTTGGGGAAGGAGAAGATGTTGATACTGGTCAGGCATTTCCACACCACTGAGTCAGATTTAACAGCGTTATTAGGTGCTCTGAGACCTTCACTGAGAACATATGATACTGTGTTCCTTTGCTTTGCACAAATACATGTAAGGCAGGGGTATTTTTGCTTGAGTGAAAACTGAAACTGAAAAGTCAGTCAAAGATGTCTTCCCCTCTTGCCTACCACTTCACCATCCAACAGATTATGCTTCCTCACCATTACCTGGCACTGAAAAAGGTTGCATGCCTCCACCAACCAGTCAATACTTTAGATTATTGTCATAAACAGCATTTTGATTAATGGGTTATGGCCAAAAACAGGTTTTGTGCCGTCCCAGTGAACCTAACCTAACCCTTAACCACCAAATTCAAATCAGTTCGTCCTTGATTCCAAGTGGACTTCTGACATCAAATTGAAGATATTAGCTACAAGCAGTCTTGAGGTATCATGTACTAAAGAATGGGGGGGAATGGACATGATGAATGGTATTCCTTCCATCAAAGACGCTCAACTCAAAACGATTGCATTTCAGTGATGTCACCGTCCAGCTACTCAACATGAGATCAATGATACCTTGCAGGCTGAGCTCGGTGGCCCTCTTCAGATCATCGTCCTCTCTCAACTCCTGGGCCTCCTGTGTGGGGGAAAAGTGGAGACAGTGAAATTCAGTGAACAAAATGTACAAATAGCACTTTTTTACTCTGGTGTTTATTGTCTGCTTGCTCAAAAAGAACCGACTTCACTCTATTATATAACGGTTATCATATAATGGCATTGTGGTGCTACAACATTCTTTAGATGCAGGACCCTTGTTCCAGATGTGCTCTTACATGCTCCTGGAGGCTCTGGGCCAGCGCCTGCTGCAGCTCCTGCTCCTCCCTCTCCTGATCCTGATCCAGACTGTACTGCTGCACCCAGTCCAGCTCCCCCTGTTGCTGCCCCCCCTCTGGAGTCTGGTTCTCCTTGTTCTCGTCCATGGTCAGGTCAAGGGAGTCCAGCACATCTAGGCGAGATAAACACACACAGGTCAGTTCACTTAAAGGAATAATTCACCCACAAAGTGAACATTTGTTTTTCAATGACAAGTTTTGAAATCCTATTGCTGTTATTAAACATGAGGCGAACTTTAGTTAGTAGTTTAGTTTATGAACTTTAGTTCCGATATAGTTCCGAAATGTCGCGTTCACACCAAAAAGAGCCGGAAATAAAATTAGTTCATGAGAACTTTTTTACCCCCTTTTCCGTCCCTGCTAGAGAGCAGGTACTTTCGTGGGAGAAAAAGGTTGGTCTGATTGGTTGGGCGGAATGGAAACCACGCCTGTAAAACTCCCAAAACGTTTTGTGAAGCCGCCATTTTATTATCCTCGCATTAGCATTATTAGCATTAGCCCAGCGCACAAACGCAGAGAGACTAACTTATGGCAACACAAAAGATAACATGGGAGCGGTGGAGATGAGGAGGTGTCGGCGTTCTGGCGATTTACTCGGAAGGCTTCAGTAGAAGCTCAGTCCCCAACTCCGGGGACTTCCGGCCGGGGACTTCGGGTGGCAGTATACACCGTGAAGTTGTTTGCGGCCTGCCAGTAAACCCAAAGCAGAAGAAGAAGAAGTGACGTCAGCGGCTTTATTTGCCTAATCCTTCCCCAGGGACTTATTCCGGTGTGAACGCGATCTGTACTTAGTTCATGAGAACTAAAGAGTTCTCATGAACTAAGTTCTGATGAACCTTTGTGGGAAAAGTACTGTGGTGTGAAAGCGCCTATGGACCCTGTATACTTTAGTTCTTCAAGACCTTTTTCAGTTTTTCAATTCTCTATTTCCAGTGGAGGCATCTAACAAAGGGCGAGTAAATTATACAAATTATTATCAATTATTATTATTAATTCAATCTACCGAAGTTTAATCGTTACAATGTTAGTTTGCTTAACTGTTAAGCCCTGAGCCTGTTTTTCAGGCCTCAGGCTCGAAAATGACATTCCCAGAACAAATGACTATCTTCACTTCTAAAAAGGGTTACATTAATAATCTTTGTTCTCAAAGCAATGATAAACCTGTGAGTTGGATGTAGAAAAGTCAGAATCAATATAGAATTTTTTTATTTTAAAGTAAATTCAGATTGAACATAGTAAAAAAACTGTAAATTATAGTGTCCGTCCAAAAAAAACACATCACTTATAGTGAAAACCACCCATAAAAGCTTTAGGAATCCAAACTATAACATATAATAAGTGCCCTGTATCAAGATTGATGCAAAACAAGTTTTTAGAGAGGTTTAGCAACAACAACAAAAACACTTCTGGGGTCATTTGGGTGGTTCTATTTTGTATATGGCTTCGTCCTCTAAGGCTATCGCTATTGGGTAATCTCCTGCACACCCGCGCAGCACTGAAACACTTGTAGTCCACGCCCAACCGCGAGGTGGGCCCCACCCTCGGGCTACCTTCCGGTATAAATAGGAAGGAGGCCCGACAATCTGCTCCCTCTTTTCTTCAGCACTACACTAAAGAGTAAAGGCTCTTTTAAGAGCCACCTCGAAAAAGATCCTTAAACATGAGTACACAGGGTTGTGTTAGAGTTTGCTCCTCATGCCAGACGAATCCTGCCTGGGGTCGGAGCACGCGCACGCAGCTCTCGCCCAGCAGGTGTCATGTGCTCATTGTCATTGTGCCCGTCTCCCTCTGGCCGACAGACAGCGAAGAGCGGACGCTCTCGCTACTGCGGCCGAGGAGGATGATTGGCCAGTCCAGGAGTCCTACTCCGTGGACCAGCCCTTGAGTTCCTGGATCCGAGTGCTGGGTAGGAGTCAGAGGACTGAGCGTGTGGAGGCTCCCCCGCAGCCCTTTCGGCCCAGGCCCACCTTGGGTTGCCTCACGGGCAGCGGTGGCGAGGGCTCTGGCGTGGCTCGTCACATGACGACCACAGCACATCACGAGCATGTATGTCCGCTCTCAGAGTATTTCTCTGAGTGGCAGCACATGTGTCTGATGGACAGATGGATGAGCAGGCTGATCAGCAGAGGGTACACTCTGCAGTTCGCCTCTCCTCCCCCCACAGTTCAATGGGATACAGGAAACACTCCTGTCATCCCAGGAACAGTGTCTTGCGCTCCATTCAGAGCTGCAGAAACTCCTGTTGAAAGAGGCTATTTCCAGGGTTCCTCAAAGGGAGGAAAATCAGGGGTTTTTACCCTTTTCTAATCCCGAAAAAGACTGGGGGAATGAGACATCCTCGATCTGTCAGTATTCCACATGCTGACGATCAAACAGGTGCTGGAATGTGTTCACCAGGACGACTGGTTCACTTCCACCTGAAGGATGCATACTTCCATATACCCATCATCCCGAAACACAGGAAATTCCTGCGTTTCTCATTTCAGGGAATATCATTGCTGGCTCGCTCCAGGGAGGAAGTCGCTTTACAGACGTTACATCTCGTATCGCATCTGTCAAAGCCTGGGTTTCATAATAAATTGGAAGAAGCGCTGTCCTCTTCCCTCCCAGACAATCGTTTATCTGGGAGTGGAATTAAACTCAGCCAGCATGAGAGCGCGGCTCTCACGGCAGAGAGTTGAGAAACTGACAGCTCTCCTCCGGCGTGTCACAACCGCACAGCCCTCTCCGTGAGGCAGCTGCTCGGCATTGGCGTCAGCTGGTCACGTGGTGATCCCCCTGGGTGTCTTCCAACAGGGGGAGACTCCAGAGGTGGTTCATTCGCTGCAGAAGCCTGCTGTTTTTAACCGATTGGTTTATAAACTGCAGAGCTTTGCGGCATTCCTCTGTCCCAGATATGCCTCCTACACACGGTGATAATAAATCCACGAGCACCATTATAACGCCTCGTGTGGACAGCACTGCACACACCACTACTCATCCCCTGAGCGTACGCGTAGGCCTGTCGCAATAATCGATAAATTGACTTATCGTACGATAAATAAAAATGGAGTCGATAACTTTTCTGAGCTCGATAAATTGCCGTTTACATAAGGATGTGACCAGCATTTTAGCTAGGAGCGCTGTGGCTGCCAGGCGCGCTGTGAGGCTGGCTGGCTGTATGTCCTGACCTGACATACAGCCAGGTCAGGACACTCCACGTGCAGCAGCCAAATTAATAATATAGAGACAAGCGGGAGACAACGTGTGACTTACTCGCGGGGAATTTAAAGTGAAATGGAATTGGTTACAAAACCTAACTACACATCTCGATTCTCCGGTGTGGCAGTATTTTGGATTCAAGCCAAATCAGCGAGGCGAATACGGACTTGAATGAGCCGGGCGATGTGTCGCATTTGTTTAAAAAAAGGTAGCGACAAAAGCAGGCAATACCACGCATTTTAAACTACACCTAAAAACACAACCACCCTATTCTGTTTTCCCAGCTGGTAGCAAACACGGCAGCTGGAGATGGAGATGGAGAGCCCCCACCTTCCCGACAGTTTACAATCAAAGATGCATTTGCCCGACAATGCAAACATTTTGGTGTTCCTTGCTCGAAAACTTTGAAAAACAGATTTGGATATGGCCTGTTGAGGCATCTGGGTCTTTGACAGTGGACTGTACACTTGACTGTTGTCAAGGAGTTTTTTTGTGCTTGTGAGACAATGTGTGCTCATATTTATTTATATAGATATAGATATAGATATATATATATAGATATAGAGATGGATAGATGGATAGATGGATAGATAAATAGAGCTCTGTTTTCCAGCCCGAGTCTATTTAATTTATTGTTTTGGTTGTGTGTGATTTAATTGATTTATTATTATTTAATTAATTTGTTTTATTTATTATATATCATTTATATATTTTAATATTATTTCACATTGCATTTGCAATGTTGAATGTTCAATAAAAAGTTATGTTTGAAAGTATGTACTTGAATTATTATTATATATTATATCATTATGTCAGTGGTCTAAAATGGTCTTACAATGGTGCCGACAATATTATCGTTTATCGCAATAATTTCCAGGAAAATGTATCGTCCAACTAAATTAATTATCATGACAGGCCTACGTACGCGCCTCATGATGAGAGCCGGAGTGAAATGCAGCGTGTGGAGGCTCCCTCTGTGCCAAGTATGTTAGCCAAATTCAGAGGCTTGTTATTACCCTTGCGTTTCGTTTAGCTAAAAAATGTTCATACTGTCTGATAGCTGAGTTTCTCACTGTTAAGTGGATATGACACATTCATAGTTTGTTAAATGTTGAAAAGCCCTCAGACGTTGTTTCTTGCAAGATGTTGCGTTTTGGGCATGGGGCTTAACTGGTTAAGACATGAATTTTGGCCAACCCAGTTTCTATGTATATCTAGAGAGCCCCATATATCTTATTTTTAAAACGTATCTTTGTTATTACTGGCTGCTTTTATATGATCACTTACTTTTTTCATTAAAAAAAAAAATGGATGCTTACTTATTTGATGAATGTGTGCTTGTCTCTTTATTTAACATGTTAGCCTACCTGCAGGCTGTTTGCTGTCTGTTTCCAGCAGATCTGTGTGATAGGCCAGGTCATGAGCGTCTGTGTCCCCGAAGCCTGTGTCGGGGCTGCTGGTTGGCTCATCCTCCATTGGGGGCGGGGCCGAGAGCCCGGCCTCTTGACGACTCATCTCCAGCACGGCGGCCAGCATTTCTTCATCATTTATGCCACTGAAGTCTGCTGAATCTATGGCTGCTCCTCGCTGAAGACACATCAAAACAGTGTCGTAACACAAACGGAGGGAAAAATGATCGTAATCATAACTGACGGTCTATCAGCGGTACCTCTTCTGGTCGCTCATCCTCGTCAGGCAGACAGCTGCTGAGGCGTCGCTTGCGGCTCACTGTTGCTTTACTGTTGGGCTCCTCTTCACTATCAGAGTCCAGGAGGCTAGACGTGCAGCTAGAGTTGGCAGCTTTGCCTCCAATCCTTCTAGACAAACACAGTAATAAGCTCAGACCAAAACTTATTTTGAACAACAATATTCACCAGGATGAATGCCACAAACCTGAAACCCATAGAACAGCTGTACAAGAGAGCTATCAAGGTTTTTGACAGAAAGCCAAATTCATACCACCACTGTACCATCCTTGATAAACACAATTTATTGAGTTTTGACAATTTAAAGTCTTTTAAAAGTATGTGTTTTTTTTATAAATGTTTACATGGACTGGCCCCCCCTCCCTTAGGGGAATTCATCCACAAAAAACACACTGGACGCTGCACTAGGTCAGAAACCAGAGGAGACTGTGAGGTCCATCGCAGACGGACCACTTTAGGAGCTCATTGTGGAATAGCCTCCCAACTGAGATACAGGATTGTCCCACTCTCAATAGTTTTAAAGGTCAACTCAAAGAATGGTTGAGAAACAAACAGACGTGCAATCACCGCTAAATGCACTTTAACACTGGGGTATCTCCTCTTGCACTTTAGGTAGCTCTTGTATCTTCTCTTGCACTTTATATGTCGTAGTTGCTATAGTGTACTGCCATGTGGTAAATACTTGTGTGTGCTGCTCTTGTTCTTTTGCACTTTTTGCATATCATGTATTTTGTTTTTGCTATGTTTGTAAAATGTAATTTTCTTAAATGTTTTATGTGAGGGACTGCGGATGGAAATTAGCTCAAATCTAAATCTGGTGCTGTTACGCTTGATACATTTGAATGATTTAAGTGTTCATTACCGTGCATTGTCCCTGCTATGGGCTATTTTTTTATAAGCCATCTTACTGCCTTCCCGCTTCATCAAGCTTTGTTTTCTTGTACCTTGACAGTATGTTTTAATATTGAATCCGACCGAGCAAAGAACATGTTGCTGCACATTTGAGTGTAAAGCTTTAATGTTGTTGCCAATGTAACTGTAACTCTTATCTCTTTTTCATGTTTCCTACAGAACTTACCGGAGAGGAGCTGTCGACGAGTTGACACACTGCGACGTTTTGAGTGTTCTGGAACTTGAAAACAACAAAGAAAACGTTTAGAAACTTAAATATTTCACTCAACCAAATGAGACTAGTGTTATGCATCGTAGTCAAGTCAATAGCTCAACAGATGTCTTACATGGAGGACTGGGAACTCCAGCCAAGGCTAATGGGGGCTCGTGTGGATTCAGTGCAGTGGGACAGCAGGGTCAGGTACCGGGGGATCACCACCTGCTGGCCCAGCTTGCTGTTCAGTGACAGCTGGGCGTTGAAGCTGTAGCGCTTCAGGTGGAGGATGAGCACTCTGTGGGGAGGAAACATCATACCTCAAAACTGTGTCTCCTAGTGAACAACAGATGCTTACAGGAAGTACCTGTTGTGATTATGTTTGAAATGCAGTGTTCAGTTAGCAACAAGTGTGACCGCTTCTCATGTATGACAACTGAAAAACGATGTGTGTACACACCTGGGCAGTTTGCTAAATTTATGTGTAACAGTCGCCGATTTCCCATTGCACTTTTCACACGAGTACTCAATTTCCTCCATCTGAAAAAGAAAAAGTCACTTCTATCATTGCACATTCAAAAATGGTATAGGTAGTTTAGACTTTTCACTTGAAGGTAACTGCAAAACAAATGGAACAGTTGAAAAGTGGCTGAAGATGAATCATTCATAGAAATTGATCAGTACTATAAGCTGTCAATGAGAGACCCTCACCCTAAAAAAGAGATCCAGAGAGTCCTGGATAGAGCGGAGTGGAAGCGTTTTCTTCCGCCGTGGGAGGTCGATGGACAAGTCATTAAACTGCTCTCGCTTATTCACTACCTCGCCACATCTGTAAAGGAACGTGAAGGCATAACACACTCTTCATTCTCCAGATTCACATAGAGTTTTGGCTTTCAGATAAATAAGCAGGAGACAGGCTCACCCTTTGCATGTGATGGTGTGCTGCACCTCAAACTCCATGTTGACTGCCACAGGACAGGTGTAGATGCGGGACGTGTCTGCCTCTTCACCCGGCTCTGCTTTAGCTGCTGAGGACGTTCCCTCCTGGCCGCTCTCACACGCCACAGAGGACGGGGACGACGCTGCCGCTTCGTTGGACCAGTTCTTGTTCATTTTCTCCACGTCGTCCTTTAACTGGTCCAAACACTGGCTCAGGAACTCATGAGCATCCTGGTGAGTAATGTGATACACATGGACTTTAAAAAGCGTAAAGAATAAATACAAAAGGTCGGTTATGTTCAGCTTCAGTGTTCAGAAACAGAGTTGAGTAACCTTCAATTACAGGCTATCAAAAGGTGATAATAAAAAAAAAAAGTGTGAAATGCATGTGTCCAATCCCTTAACATATACAAAATATATATTTTTTAGTATATCTTTTGTTTTGTTTGACATCTGTTGTTACATGTTTGCACTAAAATGTGTATAAGCACTATAAACAAACTAGAGATGTCCCGATCCGATCACGTGATCGGGGATCGGAGCCGATCACGTGATTTTCAAAAGATCGGAATCGGGAGGAAAAAAATCGGGGATCGGGAATTATTTTTTGTAATGTATGTGTTGCTTCTTTGGGGCTTGTTTTCATAGACCTGGTTTCTTATTTATGTAGGCACAGTGTCTAATAGTAGCAGTAAGCTAACGAGTACTGATAAGCTTTATTTTGTTTTGATCCAATGCTGCACAACTGAACTGATCCAATGCTGCTGTGAAAAAAAGAAGCTATATCCATGTTGGATAGAATGGGGAGTTGGGTACTATCATTTAAATAAAAAAATAACCTTAAGGGACAACTTGAATGCTTTTTCCCTTTTTTTTTTTTCTCTTAATGCATTGCATAAAGATCGGATCGGGAAAAATCGGTATCGGCAGATTGTCAAAATCAAATGATCGGAATCGGATCGGGAGCAAAAAAAGGTGATCGGGACATCCCTAAAACAAACAATTGCATTTCGTGGTAAAGTGTGTGCCATGTCATCCATCTGCAACAACCACATGACATTTGAAATATTAGGGTACTTGAAGAATTGAAGAATTGCTCACAACAGAGATCTTACGTTCTGCATGTTTCCAGAGAACCGCTCAGCTGTGGAGGAGATGGCGCTCTTCACTTTCCTCAACAGGTCTTTTTTTGTTTCTGGACAGCCCACATCCTTCTTGGCCATAAGGTGTGCAAACCGCCTGCAGGCAGTGAAGAGACGCCACAGAATGAAACACTTTCAGGCAGGTTTTGAAAAAAGGGATAGGTTTGCAAAGCACATCATTACAGGTCTCCCTGTAATCCATCTACACGGCCCAATGTAGTACCTGAGCAGTGCATTGATGGGGACCTTCTTCCACGGGATGCTCTGCCTCAGCATGTCATTGGAGAAGGAGGGGAGGCTGAAGAGGGACTGCAGGATGGCGTTCATGTAGCAGGTGTTGCCCAGGTTGGAGAATCTGATAGAAAGGATTTAAACATTAGGATGATAATAAAAAGGGAAAGAAAAAAACTCATCAAGGCCTTCAATTCGGTTGGGATAAGATCATTTGTGACACTATCTTTCGCAGGATATGCAGTTGTATGCGAGGTTACAAATAAAAAAACGTTCAAAACGAGGGCATAAACAGCTCGTTTTTTGTTCACAACGTCGAAATAAATGAAATCTAGTTTGTCTTTACAAACCGACTGCGTGTGCTCACGTTCTGTGCAGCACATCTGGCTTCTCCTTACCCTTGCAGGGGGGGCTGAGGCTGGGCCAGGGTGGACAGCCTTTGCTTGTTCCAGCCGCCGTAGTCCACCAGAGTGGGCCGGACCTTCTTGAAAGGAGTGGAGTGGTTTGGCAGCATGAGGCTCCTCTTGGCTGAAGAGCTCTGTGCTGTACTGCATGGTCTGTGTGGATTTGTAGTACATATTATACAGATGTGACTCACTGGCGTCAATGACTTCATGCCCTAACTAGACAATTATATTGAAGTGCTCTTTACATTTCTCAATTCAATTGTAAGTGCACTTGACCTAAAGTTGTTTTCTTAAAAAGAAAAAGAGTTCCGTTTCACTGCACAGCTCTAGTGTATTTGCATGGAGAAGTAGATTTTAAAAAACAGGTATCTTGTGCCTTACAGCTGAACAGAAACTCACCTGTCCAGGAAAGAGTGGCTCTGGCTGTAGTCTTTAGTCACAGATCGGCTGCCGTAAAAGGACGTCGGCTGAAGGGGAGTTGAACTCAGCGAAGCTGTCGGTGAGGAATAAAGGCGTGATTGAAAGTAAAGTCAAAGACCAAACGTTTGGTTCTGAATGAATAGGTTTAGAAAATAGAAAGGTAAATAGAGTGGTGCAGAAATGAGTCTTAAAACGTGGAACAGTTAGCATTTTACCACCTCAGGTTCTCACTCAGTTTTTTTATATTTACTTTTGTCAATGCATTGCATGCGGTCATATTCCTACTGAAGAACATGTGGTAGAATCTTAAACGTGTGTTTGTGAAAGATCTTATTTTCTACAAAAATCCAATGGAAGAAATCCCATTGCTTTTTGTGGAGGTAGCCCTTGCCATGCTAACTGTTGGGTGGCCTACACAAAGAGGATATCACTGCACCACTGAACGTTAGGCTGCAGTCGAATAGTCTATTTTGCTTAGGAACCTTCCTAACGGAGTGAAATGAGCCGGAAGTACCTCAGTAGCAGCCATGATAAGTGCCGTTCGAATTTGTCTACATGATAGGAAAGGAGGTTTCAAACTTCCTTTATAACCTCCTTTAGCTTAGGAACCACTGGACCTCCGTCACACAACAGTCGGCCGTTCACGGAAACAAACGATTATGACGGAGAAATGATATCATGAAAGTTACGGTGCTTATTAAGCTTTTTAAAACGTATGTGGTAAGTTGCCAAAGTGCTTTGTTTTGAATGTTCATCAGTATTATAATCAAAAAGAGAAATATTATCAAATAAAGTC
>CALSBZ010046918.1:345588-359832 GCA_943591055.1 Gobionotothen gibberifrons
ATTACAAAGCCTCTAATTAATTAGATTAATTTTTTTAATCGAGTCCCAGCCCTAATTTATACGCTTGTACAACCTGTAACTACACCATAGATATTAGCCCTGACTTACTGTGTGCTCATTTCAATTTGAAAAGTTGTTGGAAAGTTTGAGAAACTGTGTGGACGTGTCCAAAAATAAAGTCCACACCAGGCCAGTAGGTATGATGATTTTCTCAAATTAAATTCTGAATACAAATATATAAATAATAAAAAGGTTCTTTTTTAGAAATTGGCGCTAGATACACTCAGAGAAGATCAGTGCAGTTTCCTTTTAACCTTAGACTTACCCATTTTCTTTAAGAACAAAGCGAGAATCAAAATGTAAGCTGAGACTACACAGTATCAGCAGCAGAAGGAACAGGACAAACTTCATCAGAATGAAATGCAACAGGATAAACTCTTTTCAATGTGGCATCTAATCTGGCCATTCTTTATCTAAGGCTCAGTTAAGGTCAAACTGAAACAATACTTAGTATTCTCTTTTGTAGTCAAGTTTTGTGCATGGCTTTTTTACAGTGGTAAAACAAAGTTTACAGTATAGAAACCTATTGAGTAAGATTGCAATTGATTTGAATTGCTTCAAAATATTGAGTTCAACCACCGTAATACAAAACATTTAGTCAGCAGAAAAACATCGGCAACTGAAATCTGATGTATAATGACGAACCACGAATAGCGGAAGCTCAAAAAAAGAAAATGAAGGGATCAGTGAGGGACCCTGGTTTTCTTTGAACAAAAGAAAAATGAGCAGTGGTGTGATTACCTGGCTTTCCAGTCTTCAGCTTGTCCAAAAATTCTTTAGTCTTCTGAAGCAAAGTCGGAGGAATCTTATCCAGGACGATGACACTGTTGTCCTTCAAAGTCAGCATGATACGGTTCAGGTTCTGGCTAACGGTCTTCAAGTTCTGGTTCAGCTAAGAAAACAATACAAGATACGTTGGTTGTAGTTTTATTCAATTAGTATGTTTTCCAATTAATAATAACTGCATACTTTAGGAGCCCATTAGTGTTATGCTGAAAGTAATTTACATGGTTTTATCCATGCATTTAACGGTTTACTTATGTTCTACTTAATCATATATTTTCCTCAGAGCCATTTGTTTACTTTATATTTCTCATCCAAAAGTAGCATTTTTCACAGTGTATTTGGATTTCTGTGCAAATTGCAGCACTTGTTAACCAGACAAAAACTAAAGTAAACTAAGTCATGTTTTGGTTCACTTATGTGCAAGTGTTCTCCTTTATGACTGTCATTTCTTAAAATGTATAAGTCCTTCCCCATGACTGTCAAAAGTCCAGACTAAAATATATCTCTAAATGTTGGTGGGAATTCTTATGTATATGTGGGAAATATAGTCTTTGCATTGCGTTCCTAACTTAATTTGTACCTTCCATTCCTGGACATTTTACAGTATTGCTGATGCAAACATTAAAAAATTGAGATTGGCAAAGTAAATAACGGCAGAGTTAAGGAACAGGCAGAGAGTAAGGTGGTATGTTATTGCTTGCTATACAAGCTTCTGTTATAAGTGGTTGAAGGGAGATTCATCCATTACTGCTCTGATGACATTTCTACAGATGAGACGGTTGTCTGGATAGCGCTGTATCTCAAAATATAACATCGAAACATTTAAGAAAGGGTACTCCTTCAGAATCTAACGTTATGTTTAAGTCATTTGCAGTTGTCATTTTTGAATAACCACCAAGAACAGAGTTTGAATAATACCTGGAAACTTTTGGAGGCTCCACCACAGTTAAATCTTAGACATAGGTTGATTTTGTTGTCCTTTTCCAGAATCTCAAAAGTTCCCTCTTTCCATCTGGTGGTGCCCAGATCAAGGCTGGTAAGGCGGATCTTAACACTGGCGCCACCGCTGGAGAGTTTGGGCACTATGGTTGACATGGCTTACTAGTATCCAGTTGGTGCACTGCACAGGCTTGGACTTGCAACCAAACAAATCCTAAAACAAGAAGGAAATCTAATTAAATGAGTTTATTAAACCACATTGTGTCATATATCACCCATCTCACAGTTCATGTTTATATAGAGTGGAGTATTAAAGGGACATGTTTTAACCATCTTGCCACCATAAAACCGTTATTATTCCATCCATTTCTTTAAAAAAGGAGGCAAGAACTCAATGATAAACCACACCTGATTTAGATACATCTTAAGCACTTTTATTGCACCTGTTGTTAAAAAACTTGTGTTACGTATACATATGTTCATCAGCTAATAAACTATTTATAATGCATCCAAGCTAGCCCGCTATGGCCAACGTTGTACAACTGAGCGCTTGTTGAAAGTCACAACAAACTTAAGTCGACAACAAGACACATACCGTTAGCACAACAACTGAACAGCTCATATTAACACAGATGATAAACTCACGGCAAATATTTAACTCACAGGGGTGAATGTCTCACAAAGTGGGAAAACTCACGCCACTTATGTTAGCTGGCTAGCGGTTTCAGTAAGAGTCAATGCAGCCTTGTATGCATTAGCCTTCAAACTAGCCCAGCGAAGCGAAGATGCACGACACTGCGACCGGCGCTCATTACTATTTTCTTGGTTGACATAATTATTACAATAATAAACGTCATACAATTGAGCTACCGGACAAAGTTACAAAGAATCACCTAGGGTGACATTACAGCCCAGACGAATGTCTGGGATGTAGCTGTCGTCCCCCCATCTATAGACGCTGAATGGATGGGGGAGGCCAACATTAGCTAGTCGGCTAGCAGGCTAGCGGGAACTAGCTAACTGGCTAATTTGCCTGATTGTAATTTGGGGATGAAAACAGTGTCACCCTTTGGTTAAACCTGCGCAGTTCGTTACCTGTCGATGATGTGTTTTCTTCTAGAAACTTTTATCTCACAGTATCGTTGTCGTAGGTCCTCCGAGAGCAGAAAGTTTGTTTTGCCGGCATTCACCTGCTCCCAGTATGTATGTTGTTGACAGTGGACCCGCACACGACGCCTCGCAACACTGCGCGATGATGGCGGGAATGTGAACATTTACAACGGAAATGATAACCGAGAGTGCGTCCGATCCGGTCCGACTGTGCTCTCGCGATATCTTAATCATATGTATTTAGGTTGCCACCATTGCCCGCAAAAAAACTCGCCATTGGATTATGTTTATTGTACAATAACGTTCAAATTTGAACTCTCGAGGCTGGTTTCTATCAAGAATTATCAAAAATATTAACGTGTTGTTACCGCAATGAAGTTACGTTGCTTGTAACATTGATGTGCGCGCGGAACTACTGGATTCCATTTGTCAAGACGTTGACGCTAGCAGCTAGCTTGGGCTAGCTGCCCTTACTTTGTGTTAATTACGTCAAATTTGTTTCATTGCTGCCACATTAGTTTGGCAATACACAACACGTTAGCTGAAGCAGTAGTTTAACAACACGGTTGGACCACAAAGAGCTTCAGAGAATGCTGGCCACGGGAGCTGTGAGTATCTAATTTCATTATAACGTTACAGAAAGCTATCAACCGTCTCAACACTCATCCCCCTTTTGTTATGGGGCTTTGATTGTTAATAGCATCTTGACAAATCATTTCTGACATTATTATACATACACATCGTGTTTACAGTCTTTACACTGAGTAAAATATGTGCATTCATTCTAAGACTCCATTTTTGTATGGTTAACGTTACACCGTTTCAGCCATTGTAGATATTCTAGATGGCTTATATTTATTTATCTGTATTTCCCCAAAATCAGTCTGACACATTTAGTATATTTAAAAATATAGGGATCACAACCACAGCGGAAAATAAAGGTTTGTGGCTTTGAACAATGTTGGGCTGCAAAGTTTGCAATAACATCTCAGTAAAACTTCCCAATAAACACTCACAAAATCAGACACATTTTTATATATTTGCATAGCAATAATGTGGATGGGCCCACATATATTATACATATGATATGTGTTGTAAGTGTCTTTACTAATGGT
This sequence comes from Gobionotothen gibberifrons, assembly GCA_943591055.1. Lineage (NCBI taxonomy): Eukaryota > Metazoa > Chordata > Actinopteri > Perciformes > Nototheniidae > Gobionotothen > Gobionotothen gibberifrons. Next base: position 349,599 of record CALSBZ010046918.1, read on the forward strand.
ATAATAATAATAATAATAATAATAATTTCAATTTATATAGCGCCTTTCACGAAACCCAAGGACGGTATCACATTGATACACAGTATGTTTCCAAGGCTTAATTCGTTTGTCGATGATGGATGCACTTGCTGAATATCTACCCTTCCCCTTACAGGCTGTAACTAACGTCACAGCCCTGGCCCAGGTAGACCGGGAGAAGATCTACCAATGGATCAATGAGTTGTCCAGTCCAGAGACCAGAGAAAATGCCTTGCTGGAGCTTAGCAAGAAGCGAGAGTCTGTGCCAGACCTGGCACCGATGCTCTGGCACTCCTGTGGCACTATTGCTGCCCTGCTGCAGGTATGAACCATATCCCAACCCAAGCTGTAGTATCTCTTCAGTCACTACACCTGTATGTAAATGTCCCCTCTGTGGGGCGAATAAAGGTATTCTGATTCTGATGTTCATTATATCTGCTGTTGTGTGGCCTTGATGAAAGTTTAACTGATTTTGTACCTCGTTTTTTTCTTTCTCTTCATTAGGAAATAGTGAACATCTATCCATCTATAAACCCACCTACGCTTACAGCTCACCAGTCCAACAGGGTGTGCAATGCCCTGGCACTTCTGCAGTGTGTTGCCTCACACCCCGAGACAAGGTAATGGGAAGCTAATTCAATTACAAATTGCTGTGTTACTTTTTTGTAACTAATTTGTTTCTTTTAATGCTGATGAAGATGGGAAGCTTTCCTTTCCCACTGGACAAAATAACCCACTAACCTATGGCTTCTGTCTTCATTGGATATCAATCAATCAATTTAATATACTTTATTAATCCTAGGGGGAAATCAGGTTAAAGGTAACAATCTGCCTTTATTCCTGGGAGACGTGACTCTGCGGTAGTCACAGTATGTTTTGTCTGTAGCGGACCTGTTCATCTTCCAATGTGATGCTATCTGGCGCACGGTGATATAACAACAGGGGTTTGAACATTTTTTATAATTATCAAAGAACAACAAATTCTCAAAGCCACCTGACTCCAGAACAGTGTAGTTTTCTTTCGCTAATCGTTGTCATGAAAAACACTTCATTTATGACTCAACAGAATTAAAATTCCTTAACCTTTTTTAATTTTTCAACAATCAATAACTCTGTCTTTGAACATTTAAAAAAGAGACTAAATAAGTAACGGAAACAAAAAACAAACACGCATAACATGTTCACTCTTCACCTACTGCTGGTGCAATTGTGACGTCTAAAGTGACACACCAGAGAAAAAGAGATACTCGCCTTCTGGCGCAGGGAAAATGGTCTTTTTTCTATTTGAAGCGGGTTTTCCTGTGTTAAAGGCAATGTATATATGCCCCACTATTATAGCGGAAAAAAGCTTTTGTAATGCTACTTAAACTATAGGACCGGGACATTTGGTTTAATACCTTGACACAATTTGTTCACAATTTTGGCAAACTCTCTTCAAATGTTTCTGCTATCATCTAGAAGTGTCCTTGGGTACATAAAAAGCGCTACAAAAATGTAATTAATATTATTATACAGAACACTGTCAAATATTCACTGGCAAACAATTTCAGTGAGAGTTGAATGTTTAATATGAGGGTATAAATATTTAGTCTAGTGGCTGTTTTATCCAAGGTTATATTTCTTAGGCAACTTAGTCTGCAAAGAGATTTTCTTTCTGAATTGTGTTTAAAAAGTTCAAACCTTTAGTGAAGACCTAATGTAGTCATGGAAGACGGGTACGTCTTGATGGTTTATTTAAACTAAATCACAGTATCCAAAATCACCTGGGGCCTCATTTATAAAGCCGTGCGTAGGATTCACGTGGGAAGGTTGCTTACGTAGGACAAAGCAAATAAATACGCACAGACATTTTCCGATTTATAAAACGCTGCGTACCGGCGTAGGGCTTGCGTACGGCACATCCTACGCCGGTTTCCCTTTTTTATATATCACAATCAACTCGAAATGCGGCTCAGCTTTTGCGGGCTTCACGTAACGCCCACATTTGCCTATCAAAGAAACGCCCCGTATTAATATTCATTTTGACTGACTTTATGAAGAAGATCGCAGGAAATGACGACCGAACAGCTAAAAAAGACATTTCACACCGAGTCAGATTTTGGTTCTTTTGGGGAGGTTGAGATAAATCCTATTGTTTGGTGGATGCAGTTTGAACCAGAGTAGCAGCATGGAGGTCGGATCGTCACCAAAATAAATAAGTGGTCCGAAAAACAGTTGATGACAAAATACACATAGCCTTCCTCAGGCAGTGTGTCAGTGTGTTTGTGCCGGGGACAGGAGACCCCCCCCATGATGAGAAACTGTAAGGGACCCCTGCGGAGTGGAGTCAATTCATGTTTATTTTTCTATTTGGTAGTTTGTGTTCCAGCTGTCGATCAGCTGTGCGCAGCGTCTCCACCTCAGCCTGTGCGTCTCAACCCCCCCGCAGCAACTCTATCCACCACTTAAATGAAATAAAACAAATGTGTTGAGTAATATCAGCTGCCAAATCTATCAAATATATGGCGTTATTAGTTTCCATACCTCCTGTGTTTTATGAGCGACTTCTCAAGTCTTGGCAAATGGCATAAAACACGATTAAACATGTATTAAACATAGGCTATATAAAACCATGCTCGTATCTACAACCTATAGAAATGCAAAACGGCCTCAGTTTAGGCGTATTCTTCTGCATACCGCATCATTTATGAGAAAACATTTCATAACATTCACACAACATATTCGAGGTGGTTTTAAATAACATATCCGTATTTATTTATTTCTCCAAGTTATGTTTTTGTGTGCACTGAGGAGTCTCAAACAGGCGTTTGTTTAATCATTTTAAGATTGGCTTCTATCAATGTTTGAAAATGAATTCTTCATATATGATAAATGAGAGGTAACATTTTATTTATGGTATTATTTCCACATATTTCTCTCCATTCTTCCTTCTGCCAACGGTGTCGCAGTTTCTCGTCTCTCCCGTTTTTGTACGTACGCATGGGTCAGAGTTTGCGTGGAGGGCCGCACATTTTCCCGTCAAGTTTGTTTTTTATATATAAATAAATATGAGCACACATTGTCTCACAGGCACAAAAAAACTCCTTTTTTAAAACAGTCCACTGTCCATACAAAGACCCAGATGCCTCAACAGGCCATATCCAGATCTGTAATTCAAAGATTTCGAGCAAGGAACACCAACATGTTTACATGTAATAATATGTCATTTGACAACATTGCCCCGCCCCTCACAGCGCGCCTGGCCGGTAGAGTGACCGATCACATCTTTATGTAAATAAACACGCATGTAAACGTCAGAAAACGTATCGAGTTCATTTTTATTTATCGTACGATAAGTCAATTAATTGCTGATCGCGACAGACTCATCAGCTGTGAGTAGGCCTATCAGGCATGACTTTTGACTCATTTTAAATGTGTATATGAAAGAGTGTGTCTAACAACGAAGAACTTGGACTTTAATACATTTTCTTTGTGAAGGTAATTGCTTGTAATGTCATTAAAATCCATAAGTTATTAAAGTGACCTTGTTGCTTCTGTGTGATATTTGCTGTGTATTTGTGTTTGTCTGCTCACATTGATTCAAATCCTTTTCCTTCTGTGTTCCTCCAGGTCAGCTTTTCTTGCTGCCCACATCCCTCTTTTCCTCTACCCTTTCCTGCACACTGTGAGCAAAACACGTCCGTTTGAGTATCTGCGACTCACCAGCCTCGGAGTCATAGGTAAACTCTACTCCTGCTCAAGTGTTTTTATTCCTTTATTTAAGATTGATTTAAAAAATACTAATAAAGAACCGGTGTCACATCAAGCTGTCTTTGTGTGTTTTCCACAGGTGCCTTGGTGAAAACCGATGAACAAGAAGTGATAAACTTCCTCCTCACCACTGAAATCATCCCGCTGTGTCTCCGCATCATGGAGTCAGGGAGCGAGCTCTCCAAGACGGTACTGAACTCTTCCAGTAGCTTATCGTGCAGTCCTGTCTCACATTTAATTCAATCTGTGTCCAACCACAACATTTTCTCTATCGGCTACACTTCAAATGCCAATATTTCATTTTTGATTTATTAAGACCAGTCACCTTTTCCAACCTGCTGCTTTTCATTACAACTGATTAAGTGCAGTAGTCTTTATTTTTATTTATTTTAGGGACAGATGTTAATATGGGCATACGGTTTAAAAAGTTGACATTTCTGCCCATTCGACAGGCGGATAAAAAAGTCTGTAGTGATGCATAAGCAGCGCAAACTGTTGAATAAGCAGGTGCCACACTAAAGATCTACCTCACATACTTGATTCTTACTAAGATACGTAAGGGATAATGTGCCTCCTGTCGGGACCCTGCTCACTGTCGGGCTTCTTTTCTCATTAATGACCAGCTCACTGCACATTATCCTGCTATTACTAACTACTCACTAAATACTGCACATCAACAGTTTGACTCAAAAAGGATTTTATTTATCTATAGATTCCTGTATTGCTTCTACAAAGAAAAAGTAGTCCTTGACACTGCATAGCAACAGCTAGAACTGCAGCAACTATTTAAACACTGGAAGAGCCCATACTGTCTTCCCTTTAGGTCAGGGGTTCTCAAAGTACGGCCCGCGGGCCAATGGCGGCCCTCGGAAATGTTTCTGGCGGCCCGCGATAGTTAATGTGACAAAAAAAAAAAAATAAATAAATAAATTCTTTGCCTAAATCCTTCCGGCCCAATTTTTGTAAGTGTTCCGGCCACTCCTTTTTTGCTTGCCTAAATCCTACCGGCCCACATTTGTAAGTGTTCCGGCCACTCCCTGGAGGGGTGTTACAGATGGATAAACAAGCTCCAAAGCATAAAGGTGTTTTTGTATAGTTTGTGTATACAGTATACAGTATTGTAGCGAGCCCTGGGTTCAGAGGGGGAAACGGGGTTCAGGGGGAGTGGCTGTACCCGTAGGATAGAAAAGGGGGAAGTGATGTCTGATTCAGAGGGCGCGCGGCTGTGGAGAAGAACGTGTTGCCCACATTCTGTTACTGAGTTTAGGCTAGTTAGCTAGCAGGTTTATTGTTTTGGGTGCAGTCACTTTTGCCTCCACTTGCTGTTCAAATAAATGTTGAAAGAAAAAGTAAATCTGTTTACAGTTCTGTTTCATATGGGTGTTGAGAGATGTATCCATAGATTTAGTCCCTAATTTTGCTCTCAAAGTGCACCAGATTGATGCATTTAACTTCAACATTTAAAAAAAATTCTTCCCGGGGGCACTTGCCCCCGGACCCCCCTAGAGGGGGTGAGGTACCTGCCCACACCCCGTTAAATTGTCTCACCCACATTGAGGATGCTTCCTACGCCCATGTTCTATTCCATGCGTCAAGTGAGGCAAATTGGGTCCAAATGTTATTGCATCAATGATCTGTTAACATTAAAATCAATAAATATATGCTGTAACTATTTTGCTCTAGGCAACTCAAGGGCTCAGGTAATGTGATTACTATATGAATAATGTTCCAAAATAACATTAAATGCATAAGGGTTTTTGTTAAGAAACATACTTTCGTCGCCGGCCGGCCGATACATGCCGCGCATTAAGTGGGCCTGTCTGTCAATTAATCCCCGGGCCACTTTTTCCTCCCAGTCCGCCCCCGACTGTATGTATAATTGGTTAGTACAATAAAGAAAGGATTTGTTTTGGAATTATTTTGTGTTCCGTTTTTTCTTGGGCGGCCCTCAATCCAATATTTTGTACCTAAATTGGCCCTCACTCATCAAAACTTTGAGAACCCCTGCTTTAGGTTGTTCTTCCTGGCCATCTTTTTCTGCTGATTGCTCTGTGTTTTTGACTTCATTTTGTTTTTCAGGTTGCTACTTTTATACTGCAGAAGATCCTGTTGGATGACACAGGACTGGCTTATATATGCCAGACATACGAACGTTTCTCACATGTGGCCATGATCCTTGTAAGTAGTCTTTGGGAAACTTACTGATGAGATTGACCTTCCAAGTCTCTCTGCAAGGTGTGACACTTGGCATCAATTGTCACAATATTGTATATTAATATTTCATGTTCTTCTTTGCAGGGAAAAATGGTTCTCCAGCTCTCTAAGGAGCCCTCCGCACGCCTGCTGAAGCACGTTGTCCGCTGCTACCTTCGCCTCTCAGACAATCTCAGGTAAAGCAGTGTTTTACAGATGTACAGTCTGGAGTCACCTGTTTAAACTGTGGCTCTTGATTGCATGTAGATTTGCATAAAGACATGACCAGTCCCTCCCCACTCTGGAGAGACAGGGTTGAGAATAGAACAAAACATGTGACCATCAGTACTTGCCACTAGGAGGAGCCATTACACAAATGTGTGCGCTAACTGTCCGTTTAATGCAGGAGCAGCCTGTGATCAGAACGTAATGTTTGCACACATATTTTTATTAGATAAAGGTAAGGAAATACATTAACTGCTATGACAATTACATTTTCTTTGGATTTCTTAAAAATAGGTGGTGGCATGCTCACAAATGCTAAAATAAGCGTCATTTCTTATTTTTAAAATCATATACACATATCATTTTGCTGTTTTTAGTTGTTGGTAGTACTAATAAAGCAATTGTATGGTTTTAAACTATACCATTATCTTTATCCAAGACATTTCATAAGATATTTTTACTAGCAGAGGAACTCTACTTTCCTGCTAAGGAATTCAGAAATATCTGGGTCTGGCACTGAACCTTGTGGAACCCCACGTGGTCAAATCAGATTTGTCATTTTTGGTTTAACATTTTTTAACAATCCACAGTATGCTACCCCTAATTTGATGTGAATGGCCCTACGGTGTATTCTTTATTTTGTATTGCTGTGGATTTTGCTTTGCTTGCAGCTCTTCTCCACCGTATATGACAGACAGCATGGGATTCTGCTTGTCCTGCCAATCTTTTGTCTACCCACCAGATAGATCAAATACAGCTCATTATAGCTATAATGCACTTCAGGAAAGCATATTGTAGAATGGTTGTTCTCGTAACATATAATAGTCTGTGATGATTATCAGGAGAACCTTTATAAATAGCAGAAACGTATATGAGGCGTATGTAATCTTGCTATAATATGATGTTAAAAGTACAAAAGTATTGGCATCGACATATTCCTAAAGTATCATAAGTAAAAGTACTTAGAATAGAAGTATAAAGTAGCATAAAGTGAAAATAATAATAATACGGTTTTTTTTTTACGGCAAGCGGTTGTTTACAGAAGTGTACATTATTTTCTGCTGTGTTTGTTCCTCAGAGCCAGAGAGGCCCTGCGTCAGTGTCTGCCCGACCAGCTGAAGGACAGCACCTTCGCCCAGGTTCTGAAGGACGACACCACCACCAAGCGCTGGCTGGCTCAGCTGGTGAAGAACCTGCAGGAGGGCCAGGTTACCGACGCCAGAGGCATCCCACTGGCCCCCCAGTGATGAGGAACAAAGTGTGTGTTTACTGCTTACACAGACTCATCCCTCTAGATTTTGTAATTTTTGCCAAAGTGGCACTCAGACTGTCTGCAAAGGGAAGGACATAATAGAGGAATGTTTGCTTTTGGATAGATCATTTACACCTTTATTTTCTGCCAGTATGTCACTTCCACACAATAAAAATCTGTTTTTTAAAAGCTTGTCTGATCGCAGATTTTTAAGGCCAATTCTGATAACTGATATTTTCTAATAAATTCAATCCAGTAATAATATGTTGACTGTTAATTGTTTATTAGTTTAATTTTTGGGGCAAAATCCAAAAGGAAAACATTTCTAAATTTGTTATTTTTATAAACATTGAAGGAATTTTTTTAACAGTACATTTCACAAAAAAGTATAATTAACTATAACAACGGAAAAATCCATTACAATGTAAATTAGAAAACAAATATGTGCTACATGTACATTAAAATGCATCCTTTATACCTGTACTGCTGATATTGCTGTATTATTGCATTATCAGCAATAAAAAGTGTCAGCTCTTGTTTTTTCCCGGTTAGTTCTGTAACTTTGTTACCTTCCTTTTCAAAGTTGGAACTGTTAGTTTTTGAATTTCAAGTCAGACTTTTTAATCTCGTTTTGCTAAGCCTCTGTCAGCTGATATTACTGTAGTAAACGGAAGAAGTATTTCTGTATATTATTTTTAAGGGCTTTAAGTATGTTGACTCGGTAATACATAAATTGAGTTGAAGCTGGTGTTGTTGAAGATATTTCATAAACAGTTTTTCACACATCCTAGGAGGTTCTGTCAATTAACTAATCAATTGAGTGTAAAGAGATTTTGTCAGGGTAATCTTTTTTTAGTTGATTGTTACGGTGGCCGACGGTGAGGTGACCCTAAATATTTCCATTTGGAGAATCCCGCTCCAGTTAAAAAAGAAATGCAAATATGAAAACACATATGAGCCAAAACGCATGCAAATGAAGGAACATCATCACCACAGAAAACATTAACCAACTTTACAAAACATGCGCAGTGTTTACTAAAAGCAGTGCATATACAAAACAGAAATGGGGACACCGAAAAGTGAGTTTCATTTATGGTAAGTTTCCAACAACAGTGAAAGTTGGTCAACTTTATAAATCCACGAACGTCGACAAGCGTTTGGGCTGTTATCGTGAGTTTGCAAATGTCGGCCGCCGTAGATTTAAAACGACAAAAAACAAACATTAGTGAACTGGTTGTAAAAAACCTGGGGGGTATGTCACGAAGCTGGTTCAACCTAACCTGGATATGTTTGAGTTAGCCGGTTGGCCTAATCCAAAACATACGCCCTCTCGCTAAACGGCACTACGACACGGGTTATCAATTGGATCGCTCAAGCCAGCCGTGTCCTATCTAGTTAGGTGCGCGTTCACATAAAAGGGGTGGTATTTGGAGCATTCGACCAATCACAAACATGGAGAAGCGTACTGACAGCGCAGCGCGTCATACTTCCTGAATCAAAAGTCAACTATATAATTAGACAAATATGAAGACGTTAAACTTTAAACATCCATGACTTAAACACTTTATCCAGGATAAAAGCCACATAGTTGCACCTGCAAGGTGGTAAAAGAAAAAGTGTTTGAATGTGTACATTAACAGGTTTATGATATCACTGCCCCGTGTAAAACACGATCTGACTTTAATTACATTTGACTCGAGTGTTTCGTCAACTTAATGTGTTGCTTAAAATAATACTTCTGCATACAGTATGTGACACTGAGTGTTGCACGGCCAGATACGGCTCAGCTGACTGACGTGCAATATATTCCGTGTGTAAATCGAAGAGATAATACATTTGACAGCATATAGACCGTAACTTTGATCCAGTTACTTATGTTGTGGCAGATATTTAAGTAAGCTTTCTTAACGCTAATGTTATAATAGTCAGATTGCTCTGAAGATGGGAGGTGATATTCTATTAATGTTCACGTTCACACAGTCGGTGATTTTTGCCGGCCGGCTTTCCTGCAACGGCAGTTTTTCTGTATTTCCCTTTATATATACAGTCTATGGTATTTCCTTTCTCCTGTAATGTGACTTGATCGCTTTAAACTCGAGAAGGTCCTCGCCGCGGAACGCGGAATGGGGCGGGGTCGGATAAAAGGCGGGGTTGGATGTCCGACCCATGGTGAGAGGCGAAGTCCCTCCCCTTCTCGTGGGAGCTCGTGGGACCCCGGAAGCGGAAAAATATACATTGAAGTCAATGGAGAAAATGGAGAGGAAAAGGTTATCTTTTGATCCCGTTTGAATTGTGCCACGAATTACACATATGTTGTTTGTCAATCTAAAAGAACATTTTGCAAGTCAAAAAAATAAAAATGTGTCGTAAAACTGTGAAGTTACACATTTTTTGTGTGAAACTGCTCAGTGAACTACATCTCCGGTAGGGCAGAACAACACACGTCACCAAGATGTCCGTCTGTCTTGTCAACAAAAGGATTGACTACACTCACTATCACCACAATGAAACACGTCCAGAAGAATGTCATGCAAAGCTGCCTGTCTGCCTTTGATTCTCTCTGAACTGCCTGGTCTTTTTAATGTTTAATGTCAACCATTTGTGCAGATAGCATGACGTAGAAAAAAAAAATCGCCGATGCTAGCGTTACCGTTAGCATTTCTCCCCCAGGCTTAAGTTGTGTATTATAGAATGATCACACCGCTGTGACAGCACTCTTCAAAGGGTTCACGAAATATGACTAGCCTACTACTCTTACTGTTTAACATGTTGGGTTACTTAATGTTAAGGCTAATA
>CALSBZ010046918.1:360232-372355 GCA_943591055.1 Gobionotothen gibberifrons
CAGTTTCACACAAAAAATGTGTAACTTCACAGTTTTACGACACATTTGTATTTTTTTGACTTGCAAAATGTTCTTTTAGATTGACAAACATCATATGAGTAATTCGTGGCACGTCAATTTGCATACACGTAACAGCACCACGCGTTCATGACAGCATGATGGGTTGTTATTATGATGGCTTTGATATTAACGAGGCGGCAGTTAGCAGCTAACGGCTAGCTAGTAATGATGCTAATGTGACATCAATCGTTATGTACTTATATTACGCTGTAACAGGATCTAGTGATATCCAAGCAACAGAGCTTCATTTAGCATGAAATAATTATTGCACTTATATACATATATATATATATATATATACATACAGTGCAATAAGCTTCTTAGTGCAATACGAAGCTACAGGGACGTTAATCTAACGTCGGTAATATTAACTTTATTTAATACAACATTTACGGTACAAGATTTAATCATACAGCCCATGTAGTATAATATTTTACAAGTGATGAGTTACAGCAAACATGTGCAATATATCCATTATTACAGCTCCGTGGGGTTAGACGATGTGGACCCATTTATGTTCAGGTTCAAGTTTCGGTCGGACTATTTTATGTTTTTTGAGCAGTGCATAGATAAAGACAACCTTAAGGTTCATGCCTGTTTTGAAGAGCACGATTGATTGAATGTTTGCATCAGCAAAGCCTTTCACTGTTGTATAGATTTTTGTATACTTCGTTTGGTTTTTATATTTACTGTATTTGCTTTTTCGGTTCTGTTATCTTAATGATTGTTCTGTTATATGATAAATGTTGTAAATAATAAATGCTTTTTCTATCATTCTATGAAATGCAGTGCAATGTATCATTCATTTGAAATATATGGACTAGATATGAGTATGCACAGAACTGACAAAATGAATAATCAATTAAAACAAATATTACATAATGAACTTAAATACACTAATATAGAAAATATGACTTTTTATACCACATTGTATAAAAAGGTATTTACATACATTCATGCATTTAATTAGTATGAAGTTTTTATATTTAGTTTTTAAATTATATCTAGTGGAGTGCAGATTTGTATTTGTACTTCATGTAGTTGTCCAGCAGATGATGCTGTTTGTCTCATTAGGATATCCATACACCCCGCCCATCGGACGTCCAGCCCCGCCCATCGGACGTCCAGTCCCACCCACATCTGACCACGCCCCATTCCGCGTGCTGCAGTCAGGGCCTATAGTTAAACTCCGCACCCCGCTCCGCACACGGAGCTCTGATTGGTCAGCAGGCAGTGCTTTCACTGAGTTGAGCTCTGCAACCTAACCTGGTCCCGACCAGGGGGGTATACTACAAAACTAGTTCAACCTATCCTGTATATGTTTTGAGTTATCCGGTTGACTTAATCCAAAAAGAAGCCGCTCTCGCTAAACTGTCCTACAACACTGGTTATCAACTCATTTGCTCAAGCCAGCCGCATCCTATCTAGTTAGGTGCGCGTTCACATAAAAGGGGTAGTATCTGGAGCATTCGACCAATCACAAACATGGAGAAGCGTACTGACAGCGCAGCGTCATACTACCTGAATGAAAAGTCAACTATAATATTAGACAAATATGAAGAAGTTAAACTTTAAACATCCATGACTTAAACACTTTATCCAGAATCAAAGCCACATAGCTGCACCTGCAAGGTGAATACAGCTGGTAAAAGAAAAAGTGTTTCGTCAACTTAATGTGTTGCTTAAAACAATACTTCTGCATACAGTATGTGACACTGTGAGTGTTGCGCGGCCAGATACGGCTCAGTTGACTCAGATAAGGAAATATATGATACGATGTGATATGCCACGGAGCGGACTGTACTGTTACTTTGATTCGGTTACTTATGTTGTGGCAGATATTGAAGTAAGCTTTCTTAACGCTAATGTTATAATAGTCAGATTGCTCTGAAGATGGGAGGTGATATTCTATTCATTTTCACGTTCACACAGTCGGTGATTTGAACTGCAACGGCAGTTAAACTGTATTTCCTTTATCCTGTAATATGACTTGATCGCTTTAAACTCTGCACACTGTTGTTATCAGCTGTTCCACCATGGCTTCTACCTCAACCTGTAATAGGTGTATCCTTATTGAAACGGTTACATTCAATACAAAATAAAATCAATGTGCAGGCTTGCACTGTTCTCCATGAACAATACGGCAGTTTATACATTACATAAATCAACAGTAGGTGGCGATATATGCTCCGAGTGTTTCGTCAACTGTATGTGTTGCTTAAAATAATACTTCTGCATACAGTAGCCTATGTGACTCTGTAAGCGTTGCACGGCCAAATACGGCTCAATAAGCTGACTCAGATAAGGAAATATATGATATATTATGATGTGATACACTCACAGTGCCGCGGACTGTGGGCTACGTAATGTTACAAAAATAAAATCAATGTGCAGGCTTACGTGAACACTGTTCTACATGAACAATACGGGCTGTTTAATAAATCAACAGTAGCTGGCGATATATGCTCCAAGTGCAAGCGATTCGCCATTAAAGCAAAGAAGAAGAAGAACTCCGCACAGTTGATCCCTTATCCTCGAACATATCCTGCGTCGGAGCACAGACTAGGTTCCAGGATAAGTCACCATGGAGATCTAGCCCGCTAAAAAGTGAATCAGCTTCGTAGTACCGGAAATCCCTGAAGTTATCTTGCTAAATGAAAATCCTGCTTCGTAGTATACCCCCCTGGTTAGCCGCTAAACATAAGTTACCATGGAAATCTAGCCTGCTAAAAAGAGAACCAGCTTTATAGAACCGGAAAGCCGGAGTTTTCCCTGAATTTAGCCGGCTAAGCGAAAATCCTGCTTCGTGACATACCCCCCTGGTTGCAAGGACAATGTTTCTGTTTCTTGAGGCCAAAGTAGGTATTACAACAACAAACACAAAAAGCAACCAGAGAAAATATTTTCTTCCACTAAAAGGACAAAGAAGGATTTAAATGGTTAAAAAAAACACACGCCTCCCATGCATATTATATATACATAGGATTTGGAAAATTGATAACCGGAAAAATGATTCTCACTGTCCTTGCAGGGCGTCTGTTTACTGCACTGCAGGTTAGCAGTATTTTGAAGAGGTGTCATATGTAAAGTGCTTCAAGAGGATCTTTTTAATTGGTTAATATTGTATGAAGCTCTATAGTGCAGTAAAAGTTATCTTCAGTTAATTTTTTGTCGGACTGATGGGAAATTGTCTCACCTGCTCACTGAGTGCTCACTCTAACTCTAATGAACCTTACTTTCCTTTCACCAGTACATTAGCAGGCCCCATGAGATGAGATGGGCAGCTTCCATCGCTAGAGCCTTCCATTTGTGAGCAGTTCCATTCCCCAGGGGAGATGCTCCTAAGTATCCTAAGTATCAGGTGCTTTTTGGTTCGTTTTCCCTACATGTGGGAAGAGCTACATTGGCTTAAGCCATTATAAGGACCTTTCAAACGTTAGCTGGATAATGGGAAAAGTGATGTTTTCCTTTTTATGTTGCTATTTTGGATTCAGACGTCCACATCCGCACCCACTGAAATTCCAATATATTTGCATGTTAAAACAGATTTAAACTATAATCAATGCATTTTCAAATGCACGTCAGACAGTAGAGATGTATAGTTTAAAGTGAACACTGTAATAAAAAAACGCATCTAAACAGTTGTCACAGGGGGGAAATAAGTATTCAGATCTTTTGCTTAGGTAACAATACCACATTGTAAAATACTCCATTACAAGTACAGGTCCTGCACTCAAAATCTTACTCCAGTAAAGAATACTCACATCAAAAATATACTTAAAGTACAACAAGTTAAATGAATAATTATGCAAGTAATTTCATATATCTTTTATTTCTGATTTATAATCTAGGTATGTTAATGTTTTGCTTGTGGTAAATATGGGGATAAATCATAATATGTAAGTTGATTTGTATTGTGTATTAAGGAAAAGAAAAAGAAAAGTAACTCATTCTGTCAAAAGAAATTCTGAGATGTAAATAGTCAAATAAAGTACATATACATCAAAAGTACATTACATTCCACCAATGACCAATAAGGTCTCTTCTCTGCAGAATGGCATACTGCCAAGTTGTTCGGTGTAGCCCTTTATCAGCCTCTGCTCAGACGCAATCTTTTGATATCAAATGTTAAGAGTCTTTATCATGCACAACAGAGTATAGCTTATTCCTCATTGTTCTATGACTTGGCTTCTTTCCCTGACACAGCAGACCTTTTTCCCAGGATTGTGTTAGCCGTTATCAGAGCTGATACAGAGTCCCTCAGCGGAGCATCAACTATCACCCGGAGGATGAGGGAGAAAGACAGACAGAGTGAGGAGGAGGAGCAGACAGGGGGGAGTGACCCTTTACCAGATGCAGAGAGGGGTCTGCGGATGGCGGAGTGAGGGAGTGGCAGGGAAGGAAGGAAGGCTTGGGGGGGGGGGAGCAGAGCGTACCAGTGTGCGGCAGCAGCGACTAGGGAATCAGGTTTCCTGGAGGCAGCAGTCAGAGGGAGGAGAGAGGAGGCAGAGCCAGACTTCCCTTCAGACACTCCCAGTCTTTAAGACCCTGAGCTCAGCTAACAGTCCCTGGTCTGTCTGGATCTCAGTGTACGGAGCCAGTGTGACGTACACACACCCCTACATTTATCCAGCCATCCAGGGTCCTACCCCTCAGTATCTGAGGACCTCCCTGGGACAGCTGTCTCCCGAAGAGGACCCACCTCTGGACTCACAGTAACCCCTGTGAGGTCTGTACTTTTGGTAAGTATAACTCTTTACCCCTATGAATAAAAAGCTAGTTGTAGTTTATGTGACTCAGTCCTTCTTTTTTTAGCTGCAGTTGCAGACAGGCTTTGCTGAAGGGATGCTTTTCTGTCTCATATTTCTGCCTCTGGTTCTAATTAACTGTGCATTATCCTCCCTCCCCTTGCAGTTTGGAGTTATATGGATTTTAGAGGGCTTACAGTGCCGCCTGACTTATTTGTTGAATTCTTCACCTAATTGCGTGCAGGAAAAAGGCAGTAAATATGAGGACACAGATCCTCACTCTACAGAGGAAATGAAACATTCCTGTGATGAAGGAAACAGATTTGAAGTAGAAGCACACAAGATAAAAGTACCAAGCTGTTGGTCCTCATGACTGAGCTGTGCATTCCCACTTTCCAACCTGTCTGAATGCACATTAGTCATGTCTCTGTGTGTTTGTGTGTGTTGTCAGTCTGAAGAAGTGGCCTTGTGTGACTCATCTGGCCTCAGGAGACACTTCAGCATGGCCCCAAAAATAAAACATAACGTGACCTAATTGCAGCTTAGAAGTCTGCTTGTTATGCATGAAGGAGGGCTTGTTGATCTTTTGAGAGTAGGATCTGAACAACTTGGATGTGAAAGAAAAAAGTCTTAGCTCTGCAGTGAAAGCACAACACATAAAAGCTCACAGTTCATGGAGCAAATAGCTGTGGAAAATAACTCTCTCTTTCATGGTCAGTCTGTTTTTGCAGTAGGGGTGTGATATTAAATTGTAAAACAACTGTGAAAGCATTCCTTGGTTCATGTCAGTCATACTGTGGTGAGAACTCAGTTTCATTTCATTTAAACTTGCCAGGGAGGGCTGGCACAGGGGATTTAGAAATACTCAGGGCCCAAGGTTAGATCTTGTTGTTTCAGGAGACAATGAAAGGAAAGGATAGCTGTCAGACAGGAATACAGATATACAGACTTTAGAGAACCTTCCCTTTCCGGAAGTCTTTTATCCACATTTATCAGCGAACAACAGAGATAGCAGGCGTTTATCCACTTTCACTGATAAGCAGCACATTGCCTCATTCTGTTTGGGTTTCTTGGCTTTTAAAAAGATGGTGTAAGGGTTCAAAGGATTGGATGGTTTACAAAACACTCACATTTATGATTTTTGGCCAAAGGAAGGAGTTGACTTGAACTTCGTGAAACAATGGTCTTGTGTAACTCAGTCTAAGCAGAGTAGTTCCTTTGAAGTTACTCCCTTGCACATTTTTATCTGGCCCACATATTGCTTTAGGTTTTCATCATACTTTGGCCCACCAAGGTAAAGAAGAATCGATGAACTTGCATTGAAGAAGGTTTTTGGAATCATGCCACTCTAAGTCTCTTAAAAGCATGCTCACATTTTGATAAGGCTTTGTGTATCTGACATTTTACCCAATACACAAATGTTATCTCCACAACGCTTTGGAAGTCCCATCAGCCTTCTACATTTGTTACACTTTACAACTGTTTGCTTTGGGATGTTGTTGTGATTCACAATTGTTGGTCTCATTTTGAACCAGAGCATCTGCGGATTAATGGATGTACCCCATTCAATGGCAATCCATCTATTATCGGAGTTGTTGGGCTTTTTTTGTCAAAACAGAAACATGAACTTCATGATGCATTAAATTACAAGTCACAGCAGCACCCAAGTCATTATGATATAACCTCGGGGAACCATGAATGTCTGAAACAAATGTAATTGTTGTTAATCCTGTGGTTGATACAGTCTGGTACAAACAACAACATCACTGTCCCTATAGGGCCACACGGTCAACATGGCTAAACAAGTTTGACATTATGTTACTCTTGTGTATGAAACATGAAAGCTCACTTTTTTTGTGGTATATTCTTGTAGAATTTTGTCATATATCAAAAATAAAAGTCCACAATTAGAAATCATTATCCAAGAGTTATTGCAATTCAATCACGTGCAGGTAAATCAAAATGTAAAAAATCTGTCTTCTATTGGTTTTATGAGATATATCTGAGGTGAGCACAGAATGCTGAACGTGTTTTTTTCTTTGTCAGCACACAGACTGCAGGACTGGCCATGCTCCAGCCTCTCAGTCTAATGAGTAAAGATTGATTGTGAGTTGATTAAGACCTAAATGCTGACTCGCCCTTCTCATACCTTGGCATTTACAGCCTACTGTACAATATCATTGGACATTGTGCCAGTATATATTCTTTCTCAAGAGGAGGTCATGTTAAAGGTGGGGTATGTAATTTATTTCAGAAACACTTTGACAAATGCTTTGACAATAAATACATAAAAACAATTCATCTGTGGGAGCCGTAGCCCTGTAAAAAGCACAATTGGATGGCCTACCTGCCTGTCAGCCTTCCATCTCGTGCACAAACTTATCTCGTGCCCTCATTGGTCATGTGCGCGTTTGTGTGTGTTGGGGGAGGGGCTCTGTAAGGAAGTCT
Organism: Gobionotothen gibberifrons; assembly: GCA_943591055.1. Lineage (NCBI taxonomy): Eukaryota > Metazoa > Chordata > Actinopteri > Perciformes > Nototheniidae > Gobionotothen > Gobionotothen gibberifrons. Next base: position 367,489 of record CALSBZ010046918.1, read on the forward strand.
GAAGGAAGTAGCAGATTTTCTTTTGGCTGCGTAGTTTCAAATTCTAGCGCACTCGAGCTGGTTTCTCCAAAATGACATACCCCACCTTTAAGCAGACCTGGAGCTGGCAATTCAGCGGAACAGAAACTTTGTCAAGTGCACTCAAAACAAACGTTTATGTATTAAAAATCAATTCTTTATGTGGAAAAGAAAACAGAAAATGGAAGAGAGTAGAAGATAATGGAGACCGTTTGACGCTGCTGCAGTTTTTATAGACGTAATGGGCATACTGCAAATATGGTTACTGATTTTATTATTTGTATCATTCAATAGGTTTAATCGTTTTTTTCCCATCTTTTTTCTTTTCATTTTTCTTTAATGTTTGATTTTCACTTAATTGTGTACCTGCTTTAGTGTTCAAAACATGTCTATTTCCCCTTATTTTAAAGCATTTTGTGCTGCATTTCTTGCATAAAAGGCGCCACATAAATACATTGTTGTACTGATAGTAGTTTTGTGAGACACTTTATCATTCTGAATCAGGGTGTTGCTGAAAGTGTGCTCAGCAAACCCTCTGTGGACCGGGCCCGGCACCACGAGGGGGCAAAAGGGGGCATTGCCCCCTCAGTTGTCTTATTTGCCCCCTCACTTTGAGCATCATTCATCCATCGAAAAGTTAAATAAATGTCACAATTATTAAATAACTTTAAATAATGATTTTCCCCAACACACGTTACTATGTTTAGATCAGATATGTGGGCAGGCAGTCAAGCAACGCGTAAACAAGCCTCAACCCCAAGTGAGCTTGTAGTCTTAATTAATGTTAGCATGTGTACTTAGCTGTAAACACAGTCGGATGGGGGACCAAAACGTCCCTGTTTTCTGGGCAAAGTCCCCGTTTTCGGAATGTGCGTTAAAAAACATAGAGCAAGGTGAAATAAAATGTTACATGTCAGTAAAAACAGAGTAACAGTGTTGTGCTTGTTTGTAGCGTTAGCGTATTTCTTTTTCTAATACTTCTTCTTCTAACTCTACTTCTTCTTCTTCTACCTCTACTTCTTCTTCTTCTACCCATGGATGTATAATAAGAAGCTTCTACCTCTTCTTCTTCTCCTTCTTCTTCTTCTTCTTCTTCTTCTTCTTCTTCTTCTTCTTCTTCTACCTCTACCTCTACTTCTTCTTCTTCTACCTCTACTTCTTCTCCTTCTTCTTCTTGTTCTACTTCTAATTCAATGTACCTTCCCGCAAAATATCGGACAAAAGAAAGTCGGCTAGTAGTGTCAACTAAATCCATAGTATTAGAACAAAAGTGATTTAAACGAGGTAAATTACGAATGTATGTTCTCAATCGACAAGTGCGGGATTGAATATTAAATTAGTTTAGATTAGATTTATTGTCCCCAGGGGGAAATTCATTTCCACAGCTCTGTGAAAACAATATGAAATCGACAACAACAACAAAAAGACAGACATCTAAAGATAGCACCACACATGATGGTTACTTGTTATTATTTAGGGCTGCCTGTATGGATCAGGTTTTTGCCAAAGCGAGCCCTTTTACTATAATAATAATAATAATATGTTTTGTATTATATAAACCGTATTGGTACAATGAGCGACATCTAGTGATGGATTGTGGAACATTGATTCGTTTTTTCTCATGGCAGTTAGACTAGAGACAAACCAGGGGACTATATGTTTAATCTGTGTCTGTCCATTTGGTGTAGTGTTTGATCCAATATTACATTTGGTTTATATATTAGTCACTTTCTTATGGAATGCCAGGTTTTTGGCTTTGGTTTGAACATTCAATCCTGTAACGGAGGTGATCTCTGGGCCCATAGATCTCGGCCTCCGTTACGGGTTATATAGCTTCATTGCGGTTGCTTGTTGGGTGAGAGTGTGTGTGAGATGCTGTGGCTGCAGGATGTGTGCAAGGTGAACAGCAGGATTGAGGCTGTGAACTTTGTGCACATGATTTTAATAAATGCCCACGTCGGGTTATATTTTTGGACGTTCTGCCTCTGCCTCCTTGCTTGGTCTGGGCCGCTCAACGGTCAGACTCACAAATCCTGAAAATAAAAAATCAACCAGATTAATGTTTCTTTAATCCTGACATGACTAGAGTAGATAGTAAGTAAGTAAGTCTGTATAGGAAGACGAGTTAAGGCAGTGGTTCTCAAACTTTTTCTGTTGGGCCCCCCCCTTTGGAGAAAAAAAAAAGTCGGGCCCCCCCAACACAAATAGTCAGGCTCAGTGGCGGCGCCAGAGATTTCTTTTGGGGGTGCTGTGGGGTAGCTTGACGTTTCATAGAGGGTGCTTAAACATTTAGGGTTTCCCATTAATGTACCGGGCGCTACAGTGGAATTTTCTACTGCAACAATCCTCCCGCATATACACAGTGTACCCGCGACTGTTACAATGAAGGCTCGATAATCAGCTCACAGCATATAGGTGTAAGCAGGGGTAAAGTGCTATTTTTATAGATGGTGTGTGGACCTTGCATAGGGGGGTCCGGGGGCAAGCTCCCCCGGGAAGATTTATTTTTAAATATTGAAGGTAAATGCATCAATCTGGTGCACTTTGAGAACAACATTAAGAGATCTATGGATACATCTCTCAACACCCATATGAAACAGAACTGTTAACAGATTTACTTTTTCTTTATGGATATTTTACAAATCACCCGTTTAAACATTATTCTTGTTTTACTGTCATATAGTATTTCATACCTGTTTTTCATTTATTCTCTTATTTTTTTATAACTATAATGATCATATAAACGTGTGCCTCGGAAATAATTGTTTACATTAATGGTGACCAAAACATTTGAGACCCACTGAGATAAAACTGAGAGAGTCCTTTAGTTCACTGAGTCTCTCAGTCTGACAGGAGAGGACTCTCCTCCACTTTGTTGTTGAAAAAACTCCTTATATCCGTTAGTGTAGCTCGCTAGCACCATAAGCTAACAACAACGATCTCCGGTACCGGTGCGCTCTCTCTCTCTCGCTCGCGCACACAAAATGGCTTGTTCCACACACACACACACAGAGCCGAGCTTTAATGAAACACAGAGACCCAGACGTAATAGTACTGTACTGCATCATATTATTTTCGAATCAATAATTTTTTTAATTATGATTTTTTTTTTTTTTAATAATCATTTTTCCTCCTGGTCTCTCGCGCCCCCCCTGGCATGCCTCGGCGCCCCCCCAGGGGGGCGCGCCCCCCACTTTGAGAACCACTGAGTTAAGGGATAGAGGAGAAAAGGTTATGGTATAATTACAGAGCCAGTCAATTTATAAATTGAGGAAATCAATGTTAGTCTGTTAACCAAAGTGCAGCCATCTGATAATGTACTATCTATTATTAAAGATCAGAGGCAAAGGACAGAACGAGAGGGGTAAATCCGGAATACAAATAAAGAAGCAAAGAGATTGTAGAGCAGTGAGAAGGAAAAAAGCTTGGTGTGTCAATTCATTACATTGCCAGTATTTTTCGTTGTTGAGAAAAAAAATCGCCCCCTCTGATTTTTTAACAGCCCCCTCAGTCATTTCTTCCTGGAGCCGGGCCTGCTGTGGACAGATGGAGATTAGTATTATGCTGTAATTGTTTGTTGAGATAGTATATGAATCAGTTGAATTAAAAGCTTTTAGAGCTTTTACAAAATCCACATTGTTTGGAAACAGAGAAAAGCTTTGGAACAATTCACCGACATCTGTTTCTCTTTAGCAGCACATTTCCATTGGCATGATTCAAGAATAGCAATGGATCCTGAAGGTTCACGTAAGTAAAGGTTATTCACTTTGACTGATGATAGAAAAATGGTGATGATTTTGAAATCTGTTTGAAGGTTTATGTGCTATTAAGAAGTTGAGCTCAGCTTTATTTATCCTAACTGAATCCCTTATGACAGTACAGTACCTGAGGTGTGACATGATCCTTACCTTTGACTTTTTACATGACTGTGCAGGCATCCAGGATGACCCACATATCAAGGTGATGATGGCAGGGTCGACTCTGAGAAAAGTAAAGTCACGTTCATGGAAGAAGCAGCGACATTTCCGCCTCCTGGAGGACGGCATGACTATCTGGTACAAGTCCAGATGGGCAGGGATGGGCCACTCCACCTGTGAGTGCTTCAACATGTGCACATGTTAGCATGCATTACTGTACTGTACTAAAATATTAACTGTTGTTTTATTCATATGATCCAGTCAGTCTCTGAATAAAACGTCCACATTATAATGCATTGGGTTCCAGGAAATGTGGGGGTCAAATGACATGTTAAATACAGAATACAAACACTTTTTTCTGTTGGAAAATCTGGAACTCAACCTCACGATCCTTTCATTTCTCCAAGTCTTAAAGTGTTAGGGCTACAATGGCTGTACCAAAATACAGACAAAGGGACAAGCAAGTGGGTGAAAGGGATGTTCTTTATTAGCACACTTACGTAAGTTGCAGTAGGGGAAAAAGGGGTCCGGGGGTTAAGCTCGCAAGCTTGCTGGAGGAGAGGGACTGGTAGGGTTTACCCGGCGGCAGACTTACATCCCTGGGCGGGCATTTGATTTCGAAACTTACATTTCCCGGGAAATCTGGGTGGGGGGGGGGGGGGGGGGGGGGTCGTGAATTGTTGTTACGGAAACAGAGGGGTTTTAGGTTGCCATGCTGTTGGCGGTGTTATTATACATCCATTGGTTGGTTTTGTGGCACATTTGTAACGCTGTGCCAACTTGGGCAAGCACGCAGGCAAACTTGAGGAGCGCACACAGGGTGGAGAGGTGGAGTGAGAGAGAGAGAGAGAGAGAGAGAGAGAGAGAGAGAGAGAGAGAGAGAGAGAGAGAGAGGGAGAGAGAGAGAGAGAGAGAGAGAGAGAGAGAGAGAG
>CALSBZ010046918.1:375763-407770 GCA_943591055.1 Gobionotothen gibberifrons
GTCCTTTGTGTGTGTGTGTGTGTGTGTGTGTGTGTGTGTGTGTGTGTGTGTGTGTAGGGCCCTGAAGAGAGGCTGCCGGTGTGTGGAGGTTGACTGCTGGGATGGCAGTGATGGGGAACCCGTTGTGTATCACGGTCACACTTTAACTTCCAAGATCCTTTTTAGAGACGTCATATCAACGCTGAAGGAATACGCCTTCAAGGTGAGCAGCGCGAGCATTTTAAAGGGTTTTTCACAGTAAAAAACAATATTCCATCAGTTACCCCTAGAAGTATTCAGCCATGCAGCCCAGTCAGGTTTTATATTCAATTCAATAGCAATCTTTTTTTGAGAGAATACATTTTCTAGTTAAAGACCTCACTGTAAAAAGTTTGCATTGGAACAGAAGAAATTAATTCCTACTAAAACGGTTTGTTCTGTGTATTCCCACAAAAACAAATACTAATAAAGTCCAAAGTATTCATGGCTGCACACAACTAAAATAATTGAAAATGTTTTTTGGGTGCCAAGCAAACCAACTGTTGAGTACTGTTGTGCCCATAAAAGTGTGAAGCAAACATGGATTTGGAAACCCTCCCAAACCCTGGAACAGCTGTACCCCTGCTGACTGAACCACAGTACATGGAAAACAACCACACACTTCTCATGTGTCTCTTCTTCTGAATTGTATCCTTCTCAAACTTTCCTACCCAACTTTAGAATGATATAATGCAGAAACTGTTCTAGAGGATTGTGAAAACGTGCACTAAATGGAAATTCAATACAGTAGTTTCACCACTGAGATTGCAGGAGCTGATAGAATTACACTATAAATAAGAAAACAGATTACATTTAAAAGCCATTATTGTGTCTTCTCTTTCCTGTTCGATAGGCATCTGACTTCCCTGTCATTCTGTCCCTGGAGAATCACTGCTGTGTGGAGCAGCAGACCGTCATGGCCAAACACATTAGAGTCATCTGTGGGGACACGCTACTGACCACCCTGCTGAATGGACAGGTCCCTCAACAGCTTCCTTCTCCACAGGTTAGAATCTGATTGTTTTGTATTTCTTTTTGAAGAAATTCATCGGGGAAGGCACCCTGGGATTCATTTTTACTTACAATCTATCATGACACACACATTTCTAAATGTCAATATAACATTTTGTTTTATAGAGACATTCATGGTCCCCCGAGAAATGTCCTACTGACTTTTATGACTCTGCATTTAGTGTCACTAGTCACATTTAAGGGAGCAGTGGATATGGTTTAGTGGCGTCTAGCAGTGAGTTTAGTTCACCTCTCCCTTTACAAATGGATGAGAACCTGAAGTGGCATTTAGGTAACATTAAAACTCGAAAGGCCCTCTCAATTTTCAGCCTTTTGTTAGTCTTTTCTGGGCTACTATCTATGACAAAAAAAGAACCTGGCTGTGACCCTGGCTGACTATGTAGATATGAAGGGTTTACTCTGAGCTAACCTAAACCCCAAATGGTGACCAAATACCTGCAAACGAATGTCATTCCCATTAGCACAGCTTTACTGAGTTTTGTGCTAATAGCAAATATTAGCATGCTAACACACTAAACTAAGAGGGTAAACAATAAATGTCCTAAACATCATGCTAACATGTTAACACTGTCTTTGTGAGGATGTTAGCATTGGCATGTTAGCATCTACTATTGAGCCTTTCAGAGATGCTACCATGGCTGTCTTGTTGTTTCATATTGCAGTTTAAGTGCAAACATAATAATAATAATAATAATACATGTGACTTGTATAGCGCTTTTCTAGAAACACAAAGACGCTTTGACAGAGAATAAAAAATAGATAAATAAAAAAAACAACAACATCTCCATTATTATAACGTTAAAGTCTTATTAAGCTTCAGTTAACACTCTGCTCTGGGTCAGTGTTTCACTGATAGAACTGAAACGTTTTCAGACTATACCCAGCCATTAGCAATTCCGATACATTAAAGAAATGAATGGTTAGTGTGTACCATGCTATCCATCTTCCACTCATCCTAAAAGCATAACCATTGTCGAACTTCCAAACAATGGTCCATTACAGCACTTAGGACAATCAATGCTAACTCAAAGTAATGGCAAATAAATGCTATGAGGTATTCCAGTGAGGATATTGTCAATTAAATAGAGGTGCATTGCTGCATTTAGTTCTGAGACAGCAAAGTGCAGGAATATGGAACACCTTCATGAGTAGTCTGGGTACTGACACCAAGTACTTAAATGCTAGGACATTTTAGTTTCATGTCAATATAATGCTGGTCTATCCCACATTCCAACAGTAATTCAGCACATTCATAGGCGGATTATGAGACAATGCCCTGCTGAAAAAAACAGCTTAGACCAGTTTAAGATGGTTGCTGGTTTTAGCTGGTTTTAGTTGGTGTTAGCTGGTGTTAGCTGGTGTTAGGCTGGTGTTAGGCTGGTTTAGTTGGTTTACCAGGCTGGACAAGCTGGCCAGGCTGTTCTTGCTGGTTCAAGACCAGCCTGGTCAGCTAAACCAGCATAGCCCAGCATGGATGTCATGCTGGTCTATGCTGGTTTTAGCTGGTCTATGCGCGCTAACCAACCAGCCAACTAATCCAGCCTAATATTGCCTGACCAGCCTTGTTGGTCTTAGCTGGTTTTTTCAGCAGGGTGTGCCCAGCAAAGACATGCAAACGATCCGATTTATTGTCTCTTTGTATCTGTTACAAATCTCTCTGTGGGGTTGTGTCTCTCTGGGATGCTTATGTGTCTCTTTTTTGGTATTTTGTCTCTTTTAAGGTTATCTTGCTTAGTATTCCTATTGTGTCTCTTGTAGTCTTTTTGTGTATCTTTGTAGACGTTAATGTTTTCTTGTTCGTATTTTGAGTGTCTTCGAGGTCATTTTGCTGTTTTGTCACTCTGGTCTTTTTCCGTCTTTTTGTTTACTTTTGCAATCAATTTGAGTCCCTTTGTAGTTGTGATAGCATCTTTGTATTTCCTTTTGTGTTTCTTGTAGTCTTTTCTGTATCTTTGGGGGCATTTTCAGTCTCGTTCTGACATGTGCCTGTGCCCCATCGGCTGCTGTCTGTAATCCCTCCATAAGCAACTATCACTAATGGATTCTTTTTGTAACTGTATTAGATTAAGTTCTGAAATCAACTCAGTAATAAAAAAAAAACAGCTCAATAATAAAACAATTGAAGAAGAGACGAGGATCTAATACAGGACAGTGTGTAAACAAACTGCTCTCACCAATCTGTGCCTGGTGTTCCTTGCAGGAGCTGAAAGGTAAGATTTTGCTGAAAGCCAAGAAAATAAGCAGTACAGAAGGCAGTCTCGATGAAACCCTGACAGATGACATTAGCGATGAGGAAGAGATGACCAACCATGAAGCTGAGAGCCTTTCTGCAGAGGAACCACCAGCTGGGACTTTGAACCACGATGGGAAGGTATCATTAATACTTTATGGATTTTCTATAAACTCTGATGCACTTTGATGTCTTGATCTCTTTGAATCTAAGAAAGAGCCTTTGTTCTTTTTAAGTCTAAGTGTTTTGTTAGATAGTTGAGGAGAAGAACACAGAGAATTGTATCAAGAGTGATAGTACATCAGGAGTGAATGGAGCTTGATTGTAGAGAGAGACAGGAAACTGGGTTTGGACATAAGAGACGGAGTGGCGAGACTGGAGAGAAAGAAGGGAGATAGTGAAAAGAACCAGGAAACGAAGACAGATATGAGAGACAGCATCCAATATGTGTCTTCTTAGCTGTGGGGAAACCTTGTTATTTGTTTTATAGCCATGTGTGATATTGAAAATATTGTAATTCAACCACAGCATTCCCCATGGGCAGTGAGAGATTAACGGCAATAACGATTCAATTAGAGGTAATGAGGGATGGAAGGAATCCTAATTGTTTTAACCAGATTTGTTTGAAGCTTTGATTGAGCAACATTAATGTGGCGTTGTTTTTTGATCTACTCTTAACGATGTCATTAACAGTCCAGTAATTAAATAATAATTACTCAGCAAATTGTCCACTGCTGACATGAAACATTTAACTGTGTGAAAAAAGTTGGAACGTTTTGTCAACAGCTAAACAAAACTGCAATCAAAAACGTGATCATAGTTTGTGTAAAAATGCATACAAAATTGATAATTACCTAGTTATTTGTACCAAATGTAAATATAACAGCTAACAACTAAATGTGTCCATCAATCTGGATCAGTTTAGCAATTATTTATAATGTAAACTAAAAACATTGATACATATCATCAGCTTTATGTACAATTCTTAACTGATTATGAGGAATGTGAACTACAAGAAGTCTATTTATTTTGTTTTGTAGAAAAATGTGAATCTAATTCAAGTCAAATCGAGGTTACAACAGACATTGAGACATCACAAAAATGGTATTGTTGTCCAAATAATTGATGTAATATTCTAAAGAATTTGGACTCTGTTCCCATGCATGCTGAAATAACTTAGAAAATAATGGAATTCAGCAAAAGCATTTATATAATAAATATATTAAATATATTTAGTTTCTAATAGCTACATAATTGTGTAATCATTGCCCTTACTGAGTGATTTGAGAGTTTTGTTGAATTTAAGGACAAATTATTTTAGAATTATTCGTTTATTTATATTTTTCAAGACCAATTTCAATTATTTTGTTGAAGTTTTAGTTAGTATTACATTTTAAACAGATAAATAAGTACTTATTATGTAATTCTAAACTTTTAAAATAAGTTGCAATTTAATTTGACAACTAAAAATATAATTTAATTACTGGCCTAATTTACAGGGTTCCATTCCAACCTTGTGGCCACTGCTCACCATACATGCTGTTGATGTTTCAGATTTAATCATTGACTTTTTTTGGAATTGTATTCTCCCATTTTGCAGAAATCCAAGGCCAAACTGTCTAAGGAGCTGTCAGACTTGGTGGTTTACTGTAAGAGTGTTCACTTCCACGGCTTTGAGTACGCCCGCTCATACGGCAAATGCTCCGAGATGTCCTCATTCTCCGAGTCCAAGGCCAAGAGGCTTGCTAAAGACACAGGTACCACCATCATGAGGGAACAGCCGGGAACAGCTTAAGTGCATGTTGCACTTAAGTACATCCTTGATGTTACTATAATACGTTATACATATTTTATGCTCTCTTCAGGGACAGATTTTGTGCAGTACCACACACGGCAGCTGAGCAGGATTTACCCAGCAGGCCGGAGGACGGACTCCTCCAACTACAACCCGCAGGACATGTGGAGCGTGGGCTGCCAGATAGGTGAGGAGGGGGGGGGATACCTTGCCTCTAAACTCACTGATATGTCCTGTTTCCAGTCTTAAAGGAAAACTTCAACCCCTCAAAATCATTTATATAACATTTTCTCACCCGGTGTTATCTTAAATTATTCTTACTCTTTGTGAAAGTGTGTTATATAGTAAGGTTTTAGTGACATTGCATGTGTTTGGGAAGTGCTGAGCATAAGATTGGACAAATGAGACTTGGATTAAATAGCAACAGTTGTGTTATTAGGCACTTCAATTCCTCAAGGATTTTCTATATTTTTGGATTCTTTAACAATTCAAGGTACCTCAGAGGGAAGAATTGGTCATTTAGCGGAAAAATGTATTCCTTTAATACAGTGTTAAAAGTGCACCACAGTCACATCAACATTAAGTTTCACTGAAATAAAAGTCTCACAAACAAACCAATTATTAACCGTAAAATAAAGTATTATGCAGGGTGGCAAATTTCCAAAGAATATATACTTTATTTTTGAATAATAGTTATAAATGCATTTATGCTTTCTTCACTTTAATGTTGCAGCCTGTTAATGTGAAGCTTATTCTAACTTTAATTACTCCAGATATATCCATATGTATTTTTTATTATTTAATTTACAAGTTTTGCCTCCACTGGAAGAACTTTGTTATCTAGACTCTGAGTCTGGTAAATCATGTGATAGAGCGAGCAAATCAAATCAAAACACAGATCATTCCATTACGTCCCATCTTCCCCACAGTGGCTCTGAACTTCCAGACAGCAGGTCTGGAGATGGATCTGAACGATGGGCTGTTTGCTCAGAACGCCGGCTGTGGCTACGTCCTGAAGCCTGCCTTCATGAGGGACGGCAACACTAAGTTCAGTCCGGAGAAACCCGAGGAGCGGCCCGGCTACACACCTATGCGCTTATCCATACAGGTTCGAAACTGCATGAGTGTCTTTAGTCAATTTGTGTTTGCATTGTGCAACTTCTAATGTCAGTAGGTTAATGTGAGACAGGTGGTGCAGAATCTGTCAGAAAACGACTGAAAAGCAGGAGAGACACAGTGCTAAGGTTCTCCTGTGCTAGAACAGCAAAGTATCTGATGTGAATATGTGTGTGTTTATCAGGTGATCAGCGGGCAGCAGCTCCCAAAGGTGAACCAGAAAGAGGGCTCTATTGTAGACCCCCTGGTCAGAGTGGAGATCTATGGAGTGCCACAGGACCAGGCCAAAGAAGAGACAAGTCACATAAACAACAATGGTGAAAACAGAAACAACATATATTGTATTAACATGGATGGTTTTGATGATATGATGAGTCACATCCCAGTCGGTCATACTCCCTCCTCTGCTGCCCTCTGCCTGCAGGCTTTAACCCGGTGTGGAATGAAACTCTAAATTTTGTCATCCACACCCCTGAGCTGGCCCTGGTTCGCTTTGAGGTGGAGGACTACGACAAGACATCCAGGAACGACTTCATGGGACAGTTCACTCTACCGTTTACGAGCATACAAGCAGGTGAGCGGATACAGAAACCCCCAGAGTTACAGCTCACTGCGGTGTTCATTCACCTTTATGCCTCATTTGGAAAAAAGTTGTTCTTTAAATTTTTTTATGATTTTGGCTGTCATCATGGATTTGGCTTTTGGCAAGGGTGACAGTTTTCATTTTATTTTGGAAGTTGAACTTCAGCTTCTATAATTAGTATTTAACAAAGTGTGTAGTTAAAATAAAACCATCATTTATTTTAAATAGTGTTTTTTAAATGTATTTTCCACTTGATTTATTTATTATTTTGTTCATACTGCCTGTGCTGCAGCACCTCTTTTCACCCCCAGAGCCCAGTCTGCTCTGATTGGTTATCTGTCCGGCTCTGGTGTGATTGGTCAACCACTTAGAGATGTCTCGCCCCTTAGCTTATCACTTACAATCTGTTTAAGCGCTAGCCAATAGAAGCAGGAGTGTTACATAGTGATGTCATTTAAAAGTTTGAGATCCCATAGAATATTCATGTTCATGTTCAAAGCCCCAACAGACTGGAATACTTTACGTGCTGCTATTAGATCTCTTACATTTTGTGTTGTTGCATGTTCAAATCATCTTACTTTCAACTGGTCTGCACTTGTTATTGATGAAACTGATTTGCTCGACTGTCTCTCAAATTGTAATGATTGTAATGATTGTATGTATTACTTGAATTTTAACAGACTGTACGTGGTTTGTCTTGTGTGTCATGTTTTGCTTTTTGTCTTTTTGTTTATGTATGTCTGTAAGTTGTTGCTATTATCGGGACCCCCTTGAAAACGAGATGGTGCATCTCAAGGGGTTTATCCCAATAAATAAAATGTCTATATATATTCACGACTAATGCCACATTAAGTAGAACTCAACACCAATGTTTTTGCTTTTTCTAAACCTAATTCTTCTCGATGTCTTTCCATTTGCAGGATATCGTCATATACATTTACTCTCTAAAGATGGAACAGCTATCCCTCCCTCCTCCCTCTTCGTCAACATCAGCATCTCAGAACTCACAAGAAGAAGTCAGATCTGAGGATGTGAAGTCGGAGGTGGAGGTCTTGGCTGGGGAAGCAAGAGAAAAACGTCATCAAACTTGAATCTGTTATTGGATATTTGCCTGGAGGAAGTAGGGTAACAGTTTTATCGGTTTTTGATAACCTAAAAAAGCAATCAGCGTGTCAGAAATCAGACTTTGTGTACAGCATAACTCCATCAAATAATCTATTAGATTTCTTTAATAGAGAACTTTATTTAAATTGTATTTAAATTAGTATCATTATAAAATAGTGTTGATGCATCTCCTTTACCTAATTTGCCGAGCAATTAGAGTATTACTAAAGATCCAAAGATACCTTGCAGTATTATGGACATTTTTTATATAGGAATGAATTGTGTATATATTCCTGTACTTATGGCAAATGTGTGCAATTGTCTATTTAACTTTTTATGAAAGTAGCCTAAGAGCTTTTTAAAATGTCGCTGTCTGCAAACAAAGGAACGTAGAGTGCTGCATGTCTAGAAAATCTAAATATACACGTCTGCCTTAACATGTAGTGTGTATGCAGAAGTGAGCTACTGAAATAACTGAGTGTAATAATGGAATGTGAAAAACTGCCAAATACCAGTATTAACCTAATGTTATAAATGACTTACAATTTAGCATCATGTTGGTTAATCTGAGATTGACTTGAGTTATTTCTATTCACTAATGTACAATTTCCACAAGGTAATGTTGTTAATGATGTTATTGTAGATGTATGTATATATCGGCCAATAAAAACATGCAATACATTTCCTGAATTGTTCAACATTCAGTCCTCTGCAAATGTTTATGACACATTCATTGCTCAAGGTCATTTATTTACTTTACTTTCTACAATAGTTCTTTATTACAAGAAAATATCAAATGACTTCATAAAAAGACGGTTTATTTTTTCACAAATACAACTTACTTTCAATACACACTCTCTCACTTGATAACATGTACTGACTAGAGTTGGCCTAGTAAGTGCAATAACAATTATTTGTATTAATTGCATCATTTAAAAATGGGTGTAATTGTATAGAAGTCTATGCGAAAATGGCTCAACTTCTCACTTGATTTATTTCCTCCGAAAACATTCAATCTCTAATTTCAAGTCTTCTTCAATACACCATGATGTGTATTTTGTAAATGAGGATCATATTTAGAGTAAAACAAACAAGAGACAGTGTGTGTTTTAGGGCGGTGCTACCTTGTGATTGACAAACCACTACTAGGGTGACTGTCCAATCATGATAGAGCGTAACAATGCGTATGCCTCCCCAGCTCCACTCTCTTATCCAAATATGGTCACTCAAAAAAACAAAAATGCGAAAGGCAGACCTGGAGTTTCAAAACAGTAGTTCACAAACCAATGGGAGTCGTCACGGTGACCATATCTACTGACTGCCTATACGTATCTTGTACTGATGTGTTTTATTAGCCTGGTACAGTACGACAGTTATGTAGCTGTTCCTTTTGTTGGTAGTGACCTCACATGACAACTCCATCTTTTGTGCCCTCTCATCAGCATTTTGTCTCACTGTGTTTCTTTCTCTGTAAAACCTCCTCATCTACTTCCTGTTCCTCGTCGGTTGTTCCTTTTTCTTCCACCATTTGTTTTACTTTCTCATCCAGTGTCCCCTGTAAGGCCTCCTTAATGGTTAGGCTTACTGCTTCAGAGTCCCTCTCCACCCCCTGCTCCACTGGCATCTCCGGGTGGTGCCTCTGCAAATGTTTGACCACCTGGAACCTCTGTTTGGCTTTGTAGGAGCAGTGGCGGCAGCTGAAAGGCTGCTGATTGGTGTGTGAGAGGTAGTGATGTCTGAGACCTGCTGGCCACCGGAAGGCCTTCGGGCACAAGCCGCACGTGTAAGGCCGATCGTCACTGTGTTGGCGCTGGTGGGTTTTCAGGATAAAACTAGTCTTGAAAGCTTTGCCACACTTCTCGCAGACATAGGGCCGCAGGTCGCAGTGCTGTGTGTCCCTGTGAGCACGGAGAGCATCCGCTCGGTTAGTGCGGTAGTCACACTCATCACAGGCGTAAGGCTTGTCCCCTGAAATAGAAAAATAAAAGTTATTCAGCATTAAATGCTCAAAACTAAATCTGTAATCTACACTTACAAAATGGAATTCAAAGTCTTTGAAGTGATTCAAAGACTTGAATACAGGTGAAAATCATGGAACAAAAAATGATAGCAAAGATATTATGTGTTCAAAGTAAAGGCTTAAGTTTACTGAACATCATAATGATTTACAGAAATATCCTGCCCCACAATAATAATGTGCTTTTGCGTAAAAAAACAACTGCTGACAGAGCCAATGTGGAATGTTTAAGTAGTTGCATAATTTTCAAAAGTGATGAAGTCATATAACATCAAGCTTTATGTCCTGCTGATACCTGTGTGCTTGGTCATGTGGTACTTCAGCTGAGTCGCCCATTTGCATTTGTAGCCGCACTCTGGACAAAGGTACTTCTTCTCTTCTTGGTGAACCCGCATGTGAAGCTGTGGTAGAAGTTATTATAAAACATAGACAAATTAAAAAAGTATATATCATTTTCACTGTTTTGGGAAATACAGTGAATTTCATATTATAGTATAGAGGAATATAATCATTACACAAGGTATATAATGTATATTTTGAGTTAGCAAGAAAATGCTTTTAGTCCCATTTAGAACATGACGTTTTGGAGCTCTTAGCTTCATGTGGCCACAGTGAGTATTACCACAACAAACATTTCGCCCACCTCTTATAGAGATGATAGAAAATGAGGAACGTTAAATAAAGTATTCGGGCAAAACCTTTTATCACTTATTCTCACGTCATCAACTCAGGACAGAAAACCGTTTTAGACCTTCTTATACAGCACTTTTATCTTATAAATAACATACTGTAAACGTACCTTCAATCTAGACGGATCAGTACAGGTGTAACTGCACTGCTCACAGCTGTACGGCTTCTCTCCAGTGTGTATGCGAATGTGCCACGTGATCTTCTGCTTGTTTCTTGTTGAATACTCGCAGTCTGTGCATTTGTACAGGCGCTTGCCTCCATGCGAACGGAGGTGCTGCTCTAACACCAGCTGATGCCGACAAGCAAACTGACAAGAGCTGCACTTGAGAAGCTTGTCCTCCGGAGATCCGTCCTCGTGTTCGCTCAGAAGGTGTTGTGCCAACAGCTGCCTTGTTTTGGAAGCAAAGGGACACAACTGACACTGATGTGCCAGGTGGCTTCTCTGATGTATCACAAGGCTCTCCTTTGTTTGAAAAGACTCCTTACAGGTGTTGCACTTCACCTGAAGGTGATTGCTCTCTTGGTGAGTCTTCAATGTGACTTCACTTCCACATGTGTAGTCACACTGCTTACATGCCAAAGTAACCTGGAGCTGATGCACACGTTTACAGTGGTTTCTTAATGCAGCCTCTGTACTAAACTGAGCATCACAATGAGTGCAAGCGTGGTGAAGCTCCCCCGTGTGGCACCTGAGATTGTGACGTCTTACATCGTCAAGCGTGTAGCCACTGAAGTCACAGAGTGAGCAGAAGTGTGTCGGCTGCTTGTCGTGGATGCGCATCTTGTGCTGGCGCAATTTGGTCACAGCCCCAAAGGTTTTGTCGCACATATCGCAGCTGTGACGGCCGATTCCTGTGTGAAGAGACTCATGCTCTTCCAAGCGATAGCGCCTTGTGGTGCTAAAAGGACAAAACCGGCATTGGTGGGGTTGTGCGCCTTTGTGTTTGAGCGCAATATGCTGTGTCATGCATCGGTCCTGTTTACAGGTGAAGGTGCACTGCTGACATTGCAAACGTTGAGCACCACCACTCTTCTTTTTGTCATGGGCATGCAGGATGTGACGGGTCATAGACAATTGAGATTTGGCTACAAATGAACACATGGTGCATTGGACTTCGTCTAGCTTCAGGCAGCCTCTCTTTTCATGACTGTCTAATGCCCTTTTCTGATTGCACTTAAATGCGCAGCTTGGACAAGAGAAGATTGGATGTTTCTCAGAAACTTTCCCAGTTCTGCCATTATGGTCTTCCGCCAAGTCCTCTTTTCCTTTGACCGACTTGCTAGAACCCTCATCCTCCACTTCTTGAACTATCTGACTCATGATTTCTCTGCAGGTTGACAGGTGCCGTTCGACTGTTGCAAGCCTGACTGATGAAAAAGTGCACAGCTTGCATTCAAATTTCCCATCTTTTTGAGCTAAAAGGGACTTCGGCAGTTGGACATTTCTTTGTTTGTTACTAGAAAACTTGTTTGAAAGTTTAACTTTCAAAAGCTTTTTTTTCAGAATTGTGCTTTGCTGCTGTCCTGATTCACTGGATGAATCTTCTTGTTCTTGCTGATCAAATTCCGGATCGCTTGAATCCGAGGAAAGACTATTTTGCAAAGATAGAAGCTCTGTCTGATTGGAATTTGTTTCCTCATCTAGTTTTTTGGATCCTTCCTGGCCTAGAGTAGAGTTGTCTTTATTTGAATTTCCTACAAATGTCCTTGTTTTTCGTGGAATGGCTGGGCACTTCTTTGCAAGGTGGCTTTCAAGGCCTCGCCTCTGTTTAAACTGTGCACCACAGGCTTGGCATTTGTGTCCCTTTATCCTACCTTTACACAAAGCTTGGCAGTGGTACTTCAAAGCGGTCTCCTTACTGGTTACATAAGAGCATTTTTCGCAACGATAAACGTCTTCAGTTGGCACAACAAGCATCTGCACCCGTCCCTCAAGAACCATGGCCTCTGCCTGGTCCTTGTCGTGCTTCTTCATAGCTTTTAGACGGATCTCAGATTCTAATGGCTGATTTTGTTCAGCTGGATACGTGGAACTCATTGGTCCACCTTCATTCTCCACCTCAGGTGTTTGACACCCCCCAGGTTCAACTGGTTGACTTGTATCATTCTCGTCTAAGTCACTTAGTTCACATTCTGCATCTGCCATAGCTACATTGTCTTCCTCTGAGGAAGATGTAGAGACGTATGCTTTCTCTTGGGATGTGTCAGAGACATCGGAGTTTAAATTGGACAAGCTTGGGGTTTTCTTTGCACAACTGTCTTCTTGATTTTGCAAAGAGGGGTTCTGATAGTCAGCCGTTGAGAGTGTTGTTAAAACAAGAGTACAGTACTCCTCAGGATCGTTCCCAGATGGAGGATCGTCTGAAACACCTTCATTGACAACCTTTCGAGAAACAACATCGAAAACATCCACAGAATCCACAGTTTGTGTACCAACTACGGATTCTTTGTGATATGCTGAGTTAGGAATATCGGATTGTTCTGTTTCAGAAGGTGGATGTCCTTCAGAGGTGGATGGTTCAGACTGCTCATTGGCTGTTGAGGGTTTATTGTAAAAGTCTTGCAAGAACTCTGTAGAATTCCTCTCTTTCTCCTTTGCAGCGTAGTTCTCCAGCCATGCTTTGTCCCCAGGCACGTATCCATGAGCTTTCCTCTTGTGCAGGAAGAGGCTGATGCTACTGAAGGAGGAATAGAAGCAGAGCGCACAGCGGAACTCTTTCAGCTTGGTGTGTTTGCAGTTCTCATGGTTCTGAAGGGCTTGCCTGTAGCAGGTAGTGTATGTGCAGTACTTGCACTTATAGACGGATGGCTGTTTCTCCTCTCCAGAGTGTTTGGCCAACATGTGATTGCGAAGCTCATATTTGCGCTTGCAGGCGTAAGCACAGATCTCACACATGAGTGATTTGGCCTGATGTCGTAACTTGTGGCTATTGAGCTGATCCATGCGGTGACAACGGTAGGAGCACTGGTCACACTGATACCTAGGACAGCAGACAGGAAGATTAGTCATATCAATATTTATACTAACCCCTTACCCATTTTATATCACCACCTTCCCTATGTTATATACAGAGCAGCAGAGACATCTACAACTACAAATACACATTATTATATTAGTACAGATAATATCAGTAATTCCCAAGGTGGTTGCTGCGGGTGGGCCAAGGGAGCGACAAAATATGTTCATTTATATTTTTTTACTGTACATTTTTCAATTGAGTTCGGCCAATTTTTTCAAAATGGACGAAATAAGCAACAAATCACTGTATAGAAAAATCTGTTAAACAATGTCTATCTGCTTTAATCTTAATGTTTTGTTAATTATGTGTACCCAGCAGTGTATTAATAATACCAAGATGAAAACACAACTAACATGTATATGACAAACAACTGAAGTATTTACCTGAGGTCTCCAGCATGTTTCCTCATATGGACATTCAGATAGTGTTTCCATTTAGTGACGTATCCACATTCGGCGCACATAAAGTTCTTGTCTTCTGAGTGAGTGAGCATATGTTTAGAGAGGTAGGACTCGTCTCTGCACCTGAAGTCACACTGGCTACACTTGTGGGGCTTCTCACCTGTAACACAAAAAAAGAACAAATCAGAATATGTTGCGCCAAAGTTATTAAAGCTAACCAAACAACATAGCTTAAAATGTAATTATTGTATCTTACCACTGTGCACCAGCATGTGTCTCTTCAAGCCCCTTTTATGCGAGGTCACGTAGCTGCACTGAGAGCAGCGATGGATCTTCTCGTTGGCGTGCAAATGTCCGACGTGCTGCTCAAACTCCACAGGGTTGAATGTGACGAAGGAGCAAAAGTCACAGCAAAGCCGGTCGTTTCCTGGGTGACCGTTCCTCTGGTGCTGGAGGAAGACAGTCTTATTGGAACAAGAGAAGTCACACTGTGAGCAGTGGTAGGCCAGGTGTGTCCGATAATGAGCCTCCATGCCTGTGTCACTTTGAAAGATGGCACCGCAGGCGTGATGACGACACTCTACAACCTTGACTCCGTGCACCTCGGCAGAGTGTTTAAGAAGGTCTTTGGGCGAAGAGCTCTGGAAAGAACACCCCTCTTGGAAGCAGGCCACTGGCTTGCTGTCTGATAGGATGTTGTGTGTCTTCATGTGGGCCTTGAGCACCCTGCTCTGGTGAAAGCGCTGACTACAGGTGGGGCAGGGATAGCTGTCACTCACGCCTTCTGCCTCGTCAGCATGCACGCTGGCAAGGTGGCGCCGGATTGCATTCCGCTCCACTGCAGAATATTCACACAAGTGGCAACGGTGAAGCTTCTCCCCTGCCTCACGGAGTCGATGTATGCGAAGCTTGCTCTTGCTGGTGAAGTAACGCTTGCAGGTGGGACACTGGAGGCTGGGGTCAGGAAAGTGTAAATGCAGGTGCTCCTGCAGGTGGGAGCGCATCTTGAAGCAGCGACGACACTTGGGGCAGGTGTGGGTGCGATAGGTGCGCTCTGATCCCTCCGCAAGGTACTCTGAAGGAAAAGGACATATGGAATTCATTTTGACATAGTGACACAGTTTGTGATAAAAGCAAGGATGAAACAAAAATGTAAACTTGAGGGCTGGACACCTAAACAGTGAGCTGAAATGTAATTAAAAGCTCTGTAAAGCCTGTGCTCTGTGGGTCCTTCGCACCGATCAATTCCTTCAAAACTGTTTTTACATCATCATTGGAAATATTGATACAAGTATTGATAATAGCTACTTAATGTAGATACACTATCAAATAAAATCAAGTTTTATTTATAAAGCACATTTAATAACGATTTTTGGTTGAGCCAAAGTGCTGTACATGTAATAAAAACCCTTTACTACAATCACAATAAAAGACAATAATTTACAACAGAAATATAAAAACACAGGGAATAGTCAGGTGTCATGCTCCGCTCTGACTAGAAGGCCAGAGAGAAGAAGTGAGTCTTTAGTGAGGATTACTATTCCAGAGCCTGGGGCCAGCTGCTGCGAAGGCTCTGTGCCCTCGGGTTTTGAGCCTGGTCTTGGGCACTATCAGCAACAGCTGGTCAGCAGACCTTAAAGCTCCGGCTGGGGTGTAGCGCTGGAGGAGTTTGGCTATATAGGCCGGAGCCAGCCCATTCAGGGCTTTGAAAACAAATAAAAGGAGTTTAAAACTATATAGCTTTACGTATGAGGACATTTCTTCTTAGCATGGGCTTTAGTTGCCTATATCAAATCCATTATTGAAAGGGGCATTACATTAAGCATACAGCCGTAGAGGCGCCATTGACAACAATTCTAATAGAATGGGTAAGGGTAATAGGGTCCTGCTGAATGTGCCCCTGTAGGCCGACAATGCTATTGGACTTTGTTATTTGGAGCATTAATCACTCTTCACTATATATAATAACTACAATATCAACTACTCACTATGAAATATGAAGCCGTTTGGTGTGCGTACCTTTGGATGGAGGTGCTTTAGCGTCCACTGCTGAAGGTGTGTCTCTTTTCACTGCTTTTCTCACTCTTTTCATATTTTGCCTTTGTGACTGTTCTTTATTCATGTCGCCTGGTATTGATGATTCATAAGATGGGTCGGATATCAGTTTCCTTTTTGACCTGCTTGACATTTGGGGCTTGTGGCTTTCTTTAGTGCATACAGTAGTGGCTGAAGTGTCTTTACCTGTGGACAGATGTGCCAAAATGGTGAAAATCTACATCTCAGTGACACAGCCGTAGAATTATGGCCAACAAACGCATACATGTGCTATTTTTGAAAACCAAGCACATGTTAATAGAAAGAAGGACAACATTTTTCATTTGCAAGCCTTGAATGTGCAAGGAATAAGAGATAGACCATGGTGGGCTTGATATTCCTGACGTCCTGTGTTGCTGAAGTGGCAGCCTTGTTCACTGCAGGGGAGGGGGCCTTCAGGGTCATGTTGTCCATTGTGGATGCTTTTGAAGTGGCGTCTCAAGACACCTGGCTTGGAAAAGACCTCACTGCATTGAGAACACTTGTAGTTCCCCAATGGTTTTTTGCTGGATGGAGTACATGATTCAACTCGATTAGATTCCACGGTGGCCATTTTATCTGAAATAACAGTACAGAATATAGTTTTGGTAGGTTTTGAAACAAAGAAGACAAACATTTGTAACAGATCAATCTAAAATCATTATAAAGTGCACACTATAATCATATAGGTGAAAGCGGTTTTTAGATTTCCAATTTCAAGCAAATCTTTATTTATTCAGTGCCAAAATGAGTAGAATGGTAGAAACACAGTGGTTCTGTGAGGATTATATATGCATTCTAAGCACGTAATGGCTTGTAATATTATACATAATACAAAGTACAAAATGACAGGGTGTTCAATTGGGATTCATGTGGAATTTTCACAACCACACTTGTGTCAGTTATCATAGGACCTATCATTTCAGTACAATATAGCTCCAATAAGAGCTGTAGATAGGTGTAGATGGCGTGGATGGTCCGAAGGAATGGCTCTATTATATATATATTTTTAAATGCAACATTAGGGCCTACTCATGCAATCAGAAACATATCTCAGATTTCCAATATTTTTAGTTATTTAAGGTTAAAGTTCACACCCGTTAAATTATTTGAAGTCCCATAATTCAATAAAACATATAGCCTACCTTTTTGGCGTTTAATTTATGGTCAACGCCAATATCTCGTCTGTGACCTAAGATTTTCATCGTCATAACTACACTGGATGTTCGTATGACAAAATAAAAACCTTGAACCTTGAATGTGTTAAACTAAACTGTGCAACTACAGTATCTACAGTGACTTATAAGCTTAATAACTTATAAGACGATTAATTGTGAGCAGTGGTGTAAAGAAACTAAGTAGATTTACTCAAGTACTGTACTTAAAGGAGCAGTAGGTAAGTTTGAGAAACCGCCTCGGAGTGCACAAAAATTCCAAAGTACACAGCCGAAAAGAATCCGCCCCTTCCTTCAGACTTCCTACAGAGCACCTTCTCCAACACACATGAACGCGCACAAGATCATGATAATGAATGTAAAACAAATGTATAACACAGTTATTGTCAGTGCTTATATTTTTGAAGCTAGCATGTTTGTTTTGGGAAAATGTATTACAAATGTTACGTCTAGCTGAGAGCAGGCTGCGCCGATAACGTTACATATCATATCAGCTCGGTGTGCTCCGTAAATAGTCGCCATAGTTGAAAAGCAACTCCGATATTGACTCTGGTTTGACTTCTCCTAGTTTCCACTTTCTTTTTCTTCATAATTTGCTCCATTACAGTTTTTCTTTTGCGACCGGTAGACGATGTTTATGCAAACTCTGCCATGGTGAACGTGTCCTCCTGCAGCGGCTGCTGCTGCTCGGGACTGAGCAACAGCTGATGGGAAACACGCCCAATGACGCCACGCGCACTGCACGAGTGTGTGTGTGTGTGTGTGTGTGTGTGTGCACGAGATTGAAGGCTGACAGACAGGTCAGCCAACCAGTTATTTTAGCCGGCCCGGCTAAAATAATTGGTCGTAGTTTTTACAGTATTACGGCTTCCACAGATGAAATTTTTTTATGGATTTTTTTTCAAAGCACTTAGAATATGCATTGCTATCAGGATATTAAGAGCATTCCATGGAATATAACAAAAAGTGTATCTCGAGCCGGTTTCTCAAACTTACCTACCCCTCCTTTAAGTACAATTTTGAGGGTATTTATACACCACTACCATTCAGAGGTAAATACCTTTACCAGCTTTGATAACACTTTAATGCATACATAATTATAAAACATATATATATATTATTCTGAAATGTACCAATCTGCATAATAAGTACTTTTGGTGCTTGTATATTGATTATACTATATTGACTATGATTTTGTATTTTACTTGAGTAACATTTTGAATGGAAGTCTTTTACTTGTAACACTGCAGAGTATTTCTACACTGTGGTTCTTCTAAGATCTGAGTACTTCTTTCCCCCTCTGATTGTCAGTTCATTATATACAAAATGCCACTACATGGTAAGACATTGAATCGTTATTTTCTTTCTAAACTGAATGGGAACCTACTGCCTGGGTTTCCGCGGTCCATTCTATCTGGCAAACACAACATCAACCTTTACCAGCCAACAGCATCCAGCTCGTGAAACCCATCCGAGTGTTAGTTAGGAACGTGTCCTCCTTAATACTGAGAGGTAGTAACCTACATATCACTTACTTCTTTATGATGGTAGAAAGTGGTAATAATACGTTAACAACAACAACAACAACGCAGTTAACGTTAGCTAAGCTATCCTTAGTTAGCCTCTTGGTCGCAAACTGCTAATTTCTTAGTTCCTACGAGCAACTCATTGTCCTGTAGGGTCGGTAAAGCTACAGAAAAATGCACAAACTATGTTATTTATGGTCATATTTATCTTAGTCACAATAGCTTGCGTGCAACATTATTTTAAGATAACACTAACAGGGACACGGAATGAATGTTCGAAGGCAAGCGAGCAGTCGGAACTATATTTGCCGAACACAGGAAGTGTAGTAGAGGTCGCATTCATTCAAGTAACTACGCATGTGGATTTTAGTTTACACTAGAAACCATAGCCTTTAAAACGGCAGTATGAGATGAAGACAAATAAGGCAAGTCAGTAAGATGTTAGCTTATTATATATATATATGACCGCATTTATTATTAGAAAATAGCATCAATTGGTATCTATTTTATAATATTTCCATTTTGGGCATCAGGTCTTCAGCTACTCTCAGATGTATATCATACTATCAGTCTAGTCTCTGGATTGTCATCAAATGAGTTTGTCACACAGAACAGATGAGTTTGCACTTTGCCTGAAGGTGTGTGCTTATAAAAGGTTTTAAAACTACTATAGAGTGTGGTTCCACTGGGGCTGTGCAGACATCAGCATCATGCCCCTGTCAGACTTTCTGGACGGCCTGAAGGACAACCCTTACTTCGGGGCTGGGTTCGGACTGGTGGGGATTGGGACAGCCATGGCAGTGGCCAGGAAAAGCGCCCAGGTTGGGATGATCTTCTTCCGCAGGAACTACATGATCACTCTGGAGGTCCCCAGCAAGGATAAGAGCTACCACTGGCTGCTGAGCTGGATCACCAAACACGCCAAGCACACCCAACACCTGAGCGTGGAGACCTCCTACCTGGCCCATGAGAGCGGACGGGTTCACACGCAGTTTGACTTCCACCCGAGCCCCGGGAACCACATCATCTGGTCAGAAGAGTCCTCTTAATATTACATTACATTACATTGCATTTATATATATACCTCCTTTAAATCAACTTTATATGGAAGCCCTGAGAGGCAAATTAGAAAAACACCTGGTGATGTATTTCATAATTACTTTCTTTAATTAGTTTTCTCTCCCGTCTTACTCTTTATTAAATCATGATTAACAGGCTAATACAAGGGTTTGCCAGGTTAATCACTCTAACATGTATCTGAATAGTTTTTTTAATCTGTGAAACAGGTCGGGGGGATTTATGTTAACCAGGATTTACTTTTCTAAATTATATTAGTTGTCTTTCTTTTAACAAACATGTGGAATGGGTAAAAAAAAGTAGGGCAGGTGTCATTTTTGTTTGTTGATGTAATACCTAATCAGACCACTAGAGGCTGAAGTGCACCACTTCCCCATGTTCAAATAAGACTAAAACACAAGATACAAAACACATACCGTTTTTTGTGTGTTATGAAGTTTTATAAAATGACTCTCTTGTCTTTATTTTCACTTTGAAATGTTCTGCCATTATGGAAAACATGAATGCTTTTAGTCTGTTAGAAAATAGGGTTCTGGTGTGTTTCAGTGTCTTGTGGCAATTTGTTTTCTCAACCTATTCCACGGATGAAAACAATTAAGGGAGTTATAAAAAAAAAAGAAACTAACAAAACCTTTTTCTGATCATAAATACAGGAGAGTTTTTTCTCGCTTTCCTATCAGGGCTAACATAACTTCAGCATGATACCAATATACTTAAACTGATAACCATTTGTACAGCTTTAATTCCGTTTCTATGGCTTCTCTCTGTCAACATTACATCCTCTAACACTGTCCGGTATTGTCTTCTGCAGGTACGGCAGGAAGTGGATCAGGGTGGAGAGGACCAGGGAGAAGCAGATGGTGGATCTGCACACCGGCACCCCGTGGGAGTCTGTAACCTTCACTGCTTTAGGCAGGGACAGACAAATCTTCTTTAACATCCTACAAGAAGGTAAAGGTGTACGCAGCTCTGCAGTGTGTGCATATAACAGAGATGCAGAATACTAGGTTTGTGTTGCGTCTCTTTTCCATTTCGAGGTGATTCAGTTCAGTTGTCTACATTGGCGACTCGTCATTAGGGGCAGGTGCACAGCCCCACCTAGTGTCAGCAGAAAGTAATGAAAATAATAATTCCAAAAATATGCAAAATAAATATATGTTAAAATATATTTTAAGATCATGTTTAGTCGTCTGATTTGTCTGTACATTGCTGTTTTAGTCTGCGTTCTTCTAATTAGTGTCTACAGTCTGTTTATTGAGCCGTGTTGAGCGACGTGGGGCAAGCCTCTCTCTCTCTGCTGTAGAAATGAATGGGTGCTGTGAAAACCACACTGCGCATGCTCAGAGTATTTTTGTATTCAATGTGTGCGGCAAAAAAATAATCACCATAGGGGCAAAGTGCAGGCAACCCCACCAAAACGTCATCTCATAGTTCAGAGCTGATTGGCTGTAAGTAAGTGTGCCGCGAAAAGTGTAGAAGTGAAGAGGAGATGAGAGAGAGCAGCGTATAGCGATTAAAATCAGTAAAACGGAAAGAAAATGAATGAAGTTGACCATCTACTTCAGCTTTGGTAAGTTCATGTAAGTCATATCTTTTGTTGATCTTCTGTGTTTTGCCTATAGGCTATTGCTCTGCTGGATCGATTGATATTGTGACCTCGGTGATGAGTGTCTGTGTTTTCCTTATACCCCCCCCCCCCCCACCACTTTTGTACATATAAAAAGGCCACTGGTTGTCTATCATGTTTTGCAGCGAGGGAATTGGCCATGAAGCAGGAAGAGGGACGGACAGTGATGTACACAGCCATGGGCGCCGAGTGGAGGCCATTTGGGTTTCCGCGGCGACGCCGACCCCTCAGCTCTGTGGTGCTGCAGGAGGCCGTGGCCGAACGGATCGTAGACGATGTGAAGGAGTTCATCGGAAACCCCAAGTGGTACACAGACAGAGGTGGGATGTTCCCTCAGCGCTTATGGAAGCAGTGTTTGAGTGATTTCTCTTTCTGTTGCCTGGTTATATACTTCATTGTTGTGTCTATAAAGTCCTTCTTGTTGGGGCATTCACTGACATTAACAACATTTAAGTCTTGTTATGCAAGTTCAGTTTCCTATATGCACTTGAATGCATCAACTGAGCAGAGTTTTTAAAACAGGGGATCTTCATTCATTCACTGAATGAATTATATTCAGTGAATGAATTATGTAAAAAGATGATTAAGTTCATTAATTATTTCTGTGGACAATATTTTTTCCAAGTTTGTAGAAATTATTTGTCATCCTAAATATTTGTTATGTTTTGCATCTATTGCAACAAATATACTAAGTTTTTAAAAAGAAAAAAACATTTATTAAACAGAAGGAGCATTTGAGTTTTGAGTTTTTTCATTTTTGTGTCAATGCAGGATTTTTGTAATGCTCCGTTGTTTATCACATGAAAGTTATGAATATATTGTCACAACATTCAAAAGCGAATGTATCTTATATATGTTCTTTCTAATTTGACATGTTTTGGAAAAAACGAATTCACCTTTACTGTGTTCTGTAAGATCATGCTTCTATAATAAATGTTCTCTTTGCAGGCATCCCCTACAGAAGAGGGTATCTGCTGTACGGCCCCCCAGGGTGTGGGAAGAGCAGCTTTATGTGAGTGTGCTTTGGATTCCCACCCTTCCTGCTTAGAGTCTGTGACTTTGAAGGCTGTGTTGAGTACTTCAATTCTCCCCTCCACCTTTCCGCCCCTTCACATTGCAGCACGGCGCTGGCTGGAGAGCTGGGCTACAGCATCTGTCTGATGAGTCTGAGCGACCGCAGCCTGTCAGACGACCGGCTGAACCACCTGCTGAGCGTGGCCCCCCAGCAGAGCATCATCCTGCTGGAGGACGTCGACGCAGCCTTCGTCAGCCGAGACCTGCTGCCCACTGAGAGTAAGCAGCTGGGAGGGACCTGGGGTCTGTTTGTTTGTAGGAAACAAGGGTAACATAAAGAAGAGCATAATCGAGGGAATTATGTACATGTCTTAAAAACGAAATCAGAAAATAAATATAATGTGATATATATCTATATGAACAATATATGAACAAAGCCCTATAAAAAGTTTCTGAATAAACATAGTAATTAGACTGGAAAGTGTGTGTGTACCGAATTGGAGATATCTGCTGTGGAAAAACTCATTTAGTAAAAACAGCCACTGAAGATATGTATTGTAAAATGCCATTCATTATGCAAGACACTATAGTATAAAGAGGTTTAAATAACTACCGACTGACGGCAAATTGAAAAGCTGAGGTTGACAGACTGTCTTTGTGTTTGATATTTTGGAATCCCTTTCCTCTCCTCCTGCAGACCCTCTGGCCTACCAGGGGATGGGCAGACTGACCTTCAGCGGCCTGCTCAACTCTCTGGACGGAGTGGCTTCCTCTGAGGCCAGAATCGTTTTTATGACCACCAACTTCATTGACAGGTACTGTTGGATTAACATTTGTTAACACTCTACCTGGGAAACAAGGGTTGGTGTCCAAGCCAAAAAACAACAACCAGGACAATATCTCTATCACTTAGATCAAAATGAGTGCCATCGATTGATTTCAAAATGTAATTACGTCATTAACCGTGATTAATCACAAGTTCAAAATACTAGTATTTACTAGTAGATAAAACATGTACGTGGTTTTGTTATAAAGAAATAATGACAAACCGGTGAGCGGTCATCTGTGGAAGCCGTAGTACTGTAAAAAGCACGACCAATCATTTTAGCCGGCCCAAAATTACCTACCCTACCTTTTTAAATTATTCAATACATCCTTTGTACTGAAGTATTCAAAAGTAAAAATGACATGTTTAATATAAATGATTTGCTGCCAATTGTTTTCATTGCATTTACAGACCCAGTAACTCTCTGATGCCTCCCCATGAATGCACTGACTTGCTTGTAGAACCACAAAGCACATAGCAACACCTATACAAACTTAAGCATAGACATTTAAAAAAAGAGGCTACTGTATTGACATTTTAAAATTATATTTAAAGAAAAAGCCCTGACAAAACAGCAGGGCTCTATTTCAGTATTAACTATAGAAAAAAAGACAGCAACAGCTGACATCAAATCTTTGCTGAGCCTAAGGATAATCATAAATAAATAACGTAGTGAAAATAAATATATTGCAATGCTCAGTACAGCAGCATCCAACCGTCTCTAATCCTTGGATATTACATGTCACTGCATGCATGCACGGAGCACCCGTAGCGCGGCGATCATCATATCATTCTGTCTTGTATTACTTAACAACAACAAAAACGGCTCGTTCACGGGCGCGAGCCGGCTCCCGTCGTTCACTTAAAAGAGCCGGCTCGTTCGCGACCGACACGTCACTACCGCTGTATAATATGTGCTACACAGGGCATATTATCTCTGCTGCTATCCTACTCCAAATCATTGGTCTTCCTTGGAGCTTGGGTGATTCACTTTGACAGCCCTAAAATCAAATAGCAGAGAAAATAACTTTTGTATTTATCTTTAATGCAAATATACCCATGATTTTGCCGTCCACAAAGACCCCCTAAGGAACAACTGTTCAGCAGCTATTTGGTCATTAACCTTTACAAAACGACTCCAAGGTCAGATCTACCAATTGTCAAAACTTGTAAATACTATACAAAAAACTAAAACCAAATTGGAAATACTATTTAAAAAAATAAATAGAAAATGTATTAAGAAAAAAAACTAGGAAGTGGTTGACATTTCTATGAATTGATCTAAAAGAAAACAAACGGAAAGCTGCTCCATAAAATGTGTGAATGCTTAAGTCACTCTGTGTCTACTGGATGTATAAACAACAGTTTGCTAACACATAGACACTACAGCTTTACAAGGTTAAAGAATGTGCTTCTAGCTTTCATATGCTACCCTCTTGTGGCTCAAATATATACAAAAGCAGCTTTAAAATATTTAAACTGGTTTGAAGTCATATATACTTTAACAACTACCCAGCAACATCCTTTTTTTTCAAAATGGACAGTACAACTTCGATGTCGCTACCTAAGAATACGTTCTTTGACATCCCTGGTGGGTTTGACCCAGTATTTTCTGTGACGTTCACTGCCACTCTCTGCAGGTTGGACCCGGCGCTGATCCGGCCTGGCCGTGTGGATCTGAAGCAGTACGTCGGGAACTGCACCCACGGGCAGCTCACTCAGATGTTCTGGAGGTTCTACCCGGAGGAGCCTGCCTCTGAAGCGGACCGCTTTGCAGAGCAGGCGCTGGCCGTGCACTCTGAGATCAGCGCCGCTCAGGTGCAGGGACACTTCCTGCTGCACAAAATGGACCCCGCAGGATCTATAGACAATGTTGCCCAGATGACATAATGACAGAGGACTGCACAGTGTTTGGAGAGTGATTACTGAATAAAGAGAAATGTGAAAAACACTGTTTTTACACTTCAATCTAGTTTATGGAATTTATAAGTAATTGTATGTGATTTATAACGAATCTATTAGTTTTCACTGCATTCCATCACATGAATGGCACAGACTTTCCCTAGAGCTCAACAGGAAGTAAGGTTTAAAGAACTTTCTTAATCTTAAGCAGCAGACCATGACTCAGCATGTCGGCACGCATGGTTTAAAGGCACAGTTCGTAGTCCACATGTAGACACAAGCAAGTCCCATTCATTGGCAGGTCTTTATTACGCAACATGTGACGGCAGCTAATCAGTGAACATGAATAACATAACTGCTTATATTCTCTGTTACTTAAATGATATACAACTCTAACAAACTATTGACTGTCATGTCATTTTTTATTAAACGGGCTGAAGCTAACAATTATTTAAATTATTGATTAATCGGCTGATTATTTTCCAGATTCATTGAATAAATGTCTAATCTATAAAAAAGCAAATGGTGAAACATGTCCATCCCGGTTCCTCAGAGTCCAAGATAACGTCTTTAATTTATTGTTTTGCCAGTCAAAAACCCTAACATAATGACCTGCTCCTTTAATAGATATGGTTGGTTAACTGAGTGTTGCCTAGATCTGGTTCAACTCGGGGCTCATTTCAACAGCTTTCATCTCTTGCATTTAAATAACTCTTCAACTATCCTAATCTCTTTTCCTTCAATATTACTTTTAAATTACTTTCATCGCTCTTCCTTCAAATTTGAACTGCTTTCATCTTACACAAATCATTTCACAGTGAAATGACTTTAATGCCTCCACTTCAACTGCTTTTACCACATTAAAAAGGCCCTTTTGTGTTTTTGGGGTTTTCCATTTCTGTCTGTTATATAGGTGTTTGTGCATGTAAATGGACCAAAATGTTTGTAACTTGGTTATATAGGATGGCCTGAAACGCCTCCATTGTGCTCCTTTGTTTACTTCTGTAACATAGTCACAACAGAGCCGGCCAGCTAACCAATCAGAGCAGACTGGGCTCTGGTTTCAGACAGAGGGTGAAAAGAGGTGCTGCAGCACAGGCAGTATGAGAAAAATAAAGAGCTTTTTGAACATTAAAGCAAGGAGACATGTAGAGACACTACTGATATGAACCTGCACATTAGCATAATATGTTCCCTCTAATACATTAACTGGTCCAACTAACAGAAATTGCAACTTTTCAGGAGCAAACGTTTTTTTTAAATCAGTCCTTCGCATGAATTGTTACTGTCACAGGAAGAAGCTATAGATCCTACAAAGTCTGCTTTCCTGGATATGTGCCACAGAAATACCACTTTTTTACAAAGCACTTTTCTCAACAATGATTTTTTGGAAGCACAAGGTTATATTAAACAAGATATTGCCAAAGAAAAGGCTTGAAATATTGCACTACAGATGTATGGGATTCTGTATGGCCCCTTGGTGCTGTAAGGGTTAAACCTTGTGAGGGACCTGGCCCCTCCTTGCTGAGCAGGCCTCTGGGATGTAACAGGAGCCTTGTGTTTTCCATTCTGCTCTCATCATGGCTGCATGGCTGTGCCGGGCTCTGGTGCAGAGGAATGGACGCTTGTTGCTGTCATACCCTAACTCTGTGGGCAGATTGTGCTCCAGGGGGGTGGGAAGCTCCTCTCCTGCCCCTGGGACCCTCTCTGCTTTCCAGGACAAGCCTCGGACTGTGGAGGACCTGCCTAATATCAGCTTCTTGGAGCTGATCTACAGGATGGTGTTTCAGGGCTTCTACAACCGTTTGCATGAGCTACAGGTAGGCTACAGTGCACTGCATGATATCTGGACGACACACATTAGGGTTAGGGTTGGCAGCAGGGCAGTAATGCCAGATTATTTTTCCCTGCATGCATTCCAGAAATCCCTGATCGGCTCTCACTTTGGTTGACCTGCTTGAGTGCATTCACCTCCAGCAAGAATGCATTATATAACATGTCAGACCTTTGTTTCCATAGTCACCTCCAGATAACAGCCGGTCTCAGATGACTCACTGAGGATTGTCTGCAGGGACACTTTCTGTTTTCACGCAACACAGTGCATTGGATCAAAGGGATATTTTAACATTTTGGCTTTTATGGAACCATCTATTTATTTTCCTTTTCTCAGGAGATTGCTTAGGTAAGTTTATTTATATACCACCTTTCAACATAAGCCAGGTAATTCAAAGTCCTTTACAAAAATGAAAAACAGGAAGAAGCAAAGAGCAGGCGAAAGCAACAGCAAGAAGAAAAGTCTTCAGCATTGATTGAAAACAGTTGCAGCAGACCTGAAGTTTACTGGGAGTTTGTTCTAGATGTTTGGAGCATAATAACTGAAGAAGAAGAAGAAGATGAAGAAGAAGATGGACCTTTATTGTACCCTGCTTCTCCATGTTTAGTTCTCAGAAACATCCCAGAAGACCTGAGAGATCTGGATGGTTCATAATGTAGCAGGAGATCAGAAATATATTTTGGGCCTAAACCATTCAATGCTTCATAAACCAGCAGCAGTATTTTCAGATCAATTATTTGACAGACAGGAAGCCAGTGTAAAGACCTCGGAACTGGAGTGATCCACTTTCTTAGTGTCAGTGAGGACTCGAGCAGCAGCGTTCTGAATCAGCTGCAGCCGCCTGATAGATTTTTTTAGTGAGACCTGTGAAGACACCATTACAGTAGTCGAGTCTACTGAAGATCCAGACTTCAAATCCTGCTTTGACTTAGTCCTTTACTCCTAGATACAGTATATCCTTCAGGTGGTAGTATGCAGACGTAAGCAATTGCCTTATGTGACTATTGGAATTCAGCTCAGAGTCCATGAGATTTCTGGCCTTTTTTCCTGTTGTTTGTAACATTGATGATTGAGGCTCAGCGCTGACTTTTATTCGTTTCTCCTTAGCTCCTAAAGGATTACCTCTGCTTATCAAATGAAATCAGGTTACACACAGGTTTCTCTGTTCACTCATCTTTTTTGCATCACTTTGCCCACCATCAGATCTATAACAAGCAGCGATATGGGCCCATATACAGAGAGGGAAAGAAGAGCGTGTCAGTGAACACTCCACAGCTGCTGGAGGAAGTGCTGAGGAACGACGAGAAGTTCCCAACCCGAGGAGACCTGTCCGCGTGGAAGGAATATCGGGATATGAGGGGATATGGCTATGGGCCTTTCACAGAGTAAGACTCTTAAAAACTGTTGCAATGCTTCATTCACATTTCCTTACGACCACTGGACCATGTGCAAACAATACATTGTAAACACTTGAGAAACTTGCTTAAGAGGTTTCCAGGGCAAAGTCTTGTCATGTAAAAGAGAATGGGTGATTGGGATCAGCTAGTATTGGAAGTTTGAACATCTCCACCAATCGTTGACCATTAAGATTGTTAAGGTCCTTTGTTGAGTCCACTTTGTTATTGACCTGATTGGGTGTAAAGGTCTGATTTCACACACCAAATACACACTGTTCTTTTTAATGTTGTGGCCTTGTGCCAAGTGTTGTTTTACTAGTTCGACTTTTTATTCAACTTTTTTATTTTTTATTTGTACCACTGCGCTTGACAAATACAATGTATTATTATTATAATTATTATTTCACTCCCACCAAATAAAATTTGAATGCAGCAAGACAGGCTTTTCCATATTTTCCTTTTTGCACCTTCAGCTTAGAATATTGCCTTGGATTTGGAAGCATTGTTTTTAATTTGGTCCCTATGAAATATCAGTTAATTCTGCAAACATACTGACTATATCTGAATGAAAACCATACATTTTTCACCAGACATAGTATGACTTGATAAATGTAAGCAATATTAATCAAAGCTGCTGTGATTGAGTCCTGGTGACTGTATGTGTGTCCCTAGGGAGGGGGAGAGGTGGTACAACCTGAGGGTGATGCTGAACAAACGCATGCTGCATCCGAAGGAATCCGCTCAGTATGGGGATGATATCAATGACGTGGTATCAGACTTCATCAAGAGGCTCTCCTACCTCCGTCAGTGCAGCCCCGAAGAAGACTTGGTGCCTGACATGGCCAATGAGCTCTATCGATTCTCACTAGAGGGTATGTAGGGAACTTGGTAGTTAATGCTAAGCTAAAGCTGTTTGCTTAATACATTTACTGTAAGGGTGCATGTTTATTTCATTTAGTAATCCTCCTTTAGGGTGGTGCAGTGATGACAGATTTGTGTAGGATGACCCAGAAGATAGCATAACAAGGGCTCCCTTGACAAAAAGCCAATGGGTTTTTTCCATTGGAATTTGGAATAAAGAAAATAAGCAGGATTATCTCCTCAAAGAAACAACAATTGTATAATTGTTTAAGGTTAATGCAATTGACTGAATTAAAACGTTAACATAATGCTATAAACATGCTGCACTGCGGTTGCTGGACTTCATGTCACCAAGCTAAGCTAAAGGTGGCTAATGTTTGGCTTGTTGACATTTAGTTGTCTCTTTTATCAACTTGTTAGCAGCCGCTGATTTGAAGACGCATTAAAGCCTCAGGCGTTCACCAGTGGGGTATTTACTGACATATTTTATGTCGAAGTCATAAAACATGAAAAATCTTGAGATCTTGAATTAGCCAAATACCTTATTTCGGGAATCTAACCAAAAGCTCTTTCAAAAGACCACAAGACAAGGGAGTCTGGAAGTTCTAAAATGCTTTTCCATGTTTAGGAGTCATTGCTGCATCACTCTTTTATCCTAGGGGCCAACCTGACCCTATTCAGTTTTGAACATTTCAAAGTAAATGTACCTCATCATTTCGTAGTTAACAGGAAGTGAACCTTCCTGTTCTCCAAATATTCAAACATCGTTTATCATAACACCGATCTAGCCTATAGTTGAAAATTAAGATCTTTTCAGCCATGTTAAGCTCCACCAGGGTCAGGGGGGGGGGGGGGGGGGGGGGGGGGGGGGGGGGGGGAGTGGCTGGATAGAGTATGGGTAAATGCTGGACCAAAACATATGACACGGCAGGAAACTTGGAATATCTTTAGAGCATTGTTAGCATTCCAAAGGCTTCCTGTTGCTTCTGCCTTTGGACATGGACACTCCCGCCAAAAAAAGGAACCCAATGAAGGCTTGCATTTTCCTACTATCCCCCTACTGTTAAAAATGGGAGAGGGTAACTTGCCATTTTAGGAGGTCATTTGTCCACTTGGAGACAGAGAGAGTCTTTATAAACAGATATCTGCATTTATGAATACAGAATCTGACGACAATGGGACAAACATTTCATAGTCAGTGTAGTCACTTGAGCAGGATTTAGTTGCATGCAGGTAAAACACGTGTGCAAAAGAGCTGGACCGCATTGCCTGAATAGCAATTGGCTATTGTCTGCAGACCATATATTGTAACCTAGCTATTCGTGAAACAATGACTTTTGGTGTGTGTTCAAGATTATATATTTAAGCCATTACAATTGAATTAATAGGGTTACATTTTGGCTGCTTTTTTGTTACATTCCAACCTGTTGAGTTTGACTAATCCAAAGGGAGAGCAAATCTGCAGAAAGGTTTTTCTTATCCTGATAATAATCATAACCTTTTCCACTCAGGTATCGCCTCCATACTGTTTGAGACAAGGCTTGGGTGTCTGGAAAAGGAAATCCCTGCAGGGACTCAAGACTTCATCCACTCCATAGGCCAGATGTTCTCCTACAACATGGCTGCGTTTCTGATGCCCAAGTGGAGCCGCAGTCTGCTGCCCTACTGGAGGCGCTACATCGAAGGCTGGGAGGGCATCTTCTGCTTTGGTGAGTCGCAGAAAAAGTGACAGCTGGTTTGACTGTCTTTGTTATGGACAACATGTACGTGTAGTGCTGCTATTATAACTACTTTCTCTATTATAACAAGTCCATCTCCTGACAGGACAACATGTGTGCAAAGCACTTTTACAGGCAAAGTCCGACTATGAAATCACATTACTTGTGTGGACAATATTTCATTTGAGAACACAGAGGGAATACTCTGTTTGTAAAGATATCTGTTTACATATGGACAAGGCTTAAGTGTATCAGCAGGATTATCTCCTCAAATTAATGTAGTATAATCGTTGAAGGGTAATGCAATTGTAAAAAGTTAACATAATATTATAAACATGCTACATTAGTTAGGAAGTTAACCTTCCTGTTAACCTTCCTGTATACAAACATCTTTTTACCCTTTTGCCGTAACTATGAAAAACTATAACTAAAAAGTGTTCAATGAGGAGAGACGGTTGATGTATAAAATACATATTTATTGCCAGGACACGCAAATGAATGTAATAATGATTGCCAGAATTATACAGGTGAATAAAATGGTGTTTGGCGATTAGGCCCCGGTTTGCAGGATTATCATTCAGGAGGGGAGGAACCGCTCCGAAGAAACCCCCCAAAAGAAGTGAAGTATGACATACTGAGATGCAATCAGTTTCTTACCTTGCGGGCTGACTGCGGTGATCTATGGATGAAATGAGAGATTAACACGTGGATTAAACAAGCTGCCGGAATCACTGCCGGGTTTTCTAGTACATCATAAGATGCTGACCCGAAGGTCGACTGCCGAAATCAGTGCCGGGCTTATATGAACACGACCCGAAGGTCGACTGCCTGACGTCGCAGGGCTTAACATTAACACAGACACGATGGTCGATGGCCTGATGATGCAGGGTTTAACATTAATGCGACACGATGGTCGACAGCCTGACGTCGCAGGGTTTAAACATGACACAGACCAGATGGTCGACAGCCTG